>DF240943.1:0-84658 GCA_000507305.1 Breviolum minutum Mf 1.05b.01 | reverse complement strand
GACTGACAGTACTTCTTCCTCCAGTACAGAACCATGTTCGATTCAGAAGGGCTTTGGTGATTCGCAATGCTACATCCGCTACATTCCAGGTATGTCCCGGACCCCAGCAAAGAGGCTATTTTTCCTTCAAATTCCCACCATGTAAAATGAACACAAGGTGAACTTGGCTCTTCCGCAGTGATTTTCCTACATTCCCTTCGAATCCTTGTATGGCAGTCTAGCGTCCACGTAGTGGACTTGTTCTGTCAAGGTTGGATTTTGGGTTGGAGACATATGTTGAAACTCTCCATAGAATGAAAAATATGTTATATCAATGTCAACTCTTATACACTCATTGCATGTTATGACTGTATCACATTTTATCGATTATGTGGACGCTTGCTTAGCCCCTCAGCTTTTGTTTGTCTACTAACATGTTTAACACAAACTATTTGATGAACAACCTTGGTATGATGTGCTTGGTTTCCTGGTGGTTAGTCTTGGTCCAGACGGGCGCACAGATCAGCAACAGCGTGCTTCTTCCGGAATACAGGGACTACTTCCATCAACTTCCCCGTTTGTTATCATAGATGATGGTCCAACTTCTGTGAATTTCAAGGGCAGGAAAACACCACGGGTCTCTCTTCTGGATTGGAAATGTTTATATCTTGTACAGGCGGCAGGCCCTGCTGTCTTGTTCTTTTTGTCAAGGAGATTAAAACTTGCAGGCATACACATCTATATACTGGATTTCAGGGATTAGACATGTTTGATTCAATCATGTACTTTGCAACAACCTCAGCTTTGACCTGGTGCATTGTGGTGAAATTGGTTTTCCACGCAGCGTCCCTCCTTCCGCAGCTCCCCAAGAACTATAGCATGTTTCTGGATATTTCAGGCAGGTTGTCCCTGAAGATTCATGAAGATGGCTTGTCAGTTCCCCTTCAGCTTGCTTTTCTGCCATTCCTCATGAAGTTCCTCATGAAGGGCTTAGTCCGTTGGGTACCTTTTTTTTCTGTATGGAGTTTTTCTCTTTGGATGCATGCTGATTCATAGAGGGAGGTGCATATGACTATGGTCCTTGGGATTCGCGTAGTCACTGCGGTGAAAATTTGAATGGTGCCAATATGTTAGAGGTTGCTTCAGCACTGATCAACACTATTGTACATTGAGGATCTGCAACATGCACTTAGAATCATGGTGGGTGGCTGTGTGCAACAAGAATCTATGTGTGGCTCCTGCCATCGCAAGTCATTTCAGGGTATCAGGCGCCAAGTAAGACACATTCTTCCTCTTCTACATCCACCCTGAGCATAGTGGCGTAGAGGTTTAATGGACTGACAGTACTTCTTCCTCCAGTACAGAACCATGTTCGATTCAGAAGGGCTTTGGTGATTCGCAATGCTACATCCGCTACATTCCAGGTATGTCCCGGACCCCAGCAAAGAGGCTATTTTTCCATCAAATTCCCACCAACACGTACAATGAACACAAGGTGAACTTGGCTCTTCCGCAGTGATTTTCCTACATTTCGAATCCTTGTATGACGGTTTCATGTCCACGGGTTTTTCATGGCTAGGGCTTGGGGTGGAGACATATTATGTAGAAACTCTACATAGAATGAACATAACAGAAAACGATTAATAAACATATTGAATTTAGACTATATCAATATCAATTATCTTACCTTGTCAGATTATATTCGTTATGTGGATGATTGTTTAGCCCATCAGTGCCCCGCTTTTGTTAGTCTATTCCATGAACACGCTTGCTATGATGTCCCTGGTTTCCTGGTGGTTAGTCTTGGTCCAGACGGATGCGCAGAACGGCAACAGTGTGCTCCTTCCTGAATACGGGGACTACTTCCTCCATCAACTTCCCCGTTTGATATGATAGATGACGGTCCAACTTCTGTGAATGTTAACTACAGGGATACACATGAAAACACCACGGGTCTCTCTTATGGATAGCCACGATTATTGATGATGAAGCTCCATGTTTGTCAAGGAGGTAAAATCTTGCAGGCATACATGTTTGATTCAAGCATGCACGTTGCAACAACCTCAGCTTTGACCTAGTGCATTGTGGTGGAATTGTTTTTTTCCCTTTCACCTTCCCTCCTTCTGCAGCTCCTCGAAAACTATGGCCTGCTTCATGCACGCTTCCGGATATTAGAAGCGGGTGTTCCTGAGCATTTAGGAAGATGTTTTTGCAGTTCCCCTTCAGTTTGTGTTTCTCCCATTCCTCACGAAGTTCCTCTTGAAGGGCTTATTCTGGTGGGTATTTCCATTTTTATTATGGAGTTTTTCCCTTTGAATGCATGCTGATTCAAAGAGGAAGGTGCATATGACTATGGTCTTTGGAATTCGCATAGTCACTGCCGCGGTGAAGATTTGAATGATTCCAATATGTTACGGTAGAGGTTGCTTCAGCACTACTATACATGGAGGATAAGTGACATGCACTTAGAATGGTGGTGGGTGGCTGTGGGCAACAAGACTGTATGCGTGGCTCCCGCAACGCAAGTCAATTCAGGATATTGTGGGAATTTTCAGGGTGTGCTTTTGCACGGGTCCAAGAGACACGGCGTATCAGGCACCAGTAAGACACTATCTTCCTCTTCTACATCCACCCTGAGCATAGTGGCGTACAGGTTGAATAGATTGACAGGACTTCTTCTTCTTCAAGTACAATGCTACATCCGCTACCTTCCAGGTATGTCCCAGACCGCGGCAACAAGATATAGATCTTTCATGAAATTTCTCTCGAATCCTTATACGGCGGTTTAGTTTCATGTCCACGGGTTTTGCAAAGGCTAGAGCTTGGGGTGGAGGCATATGTTGAAATTATATGAAATTATATATATATAGAATGAAAATCTAAAAACCAGTAAAAACTGTATCAATTATTTTACAATTATATACTGTATTATCTAGATGTTATTATTTTATTATTTATCATACTTTATCAGATTATATAGACTGTATCCGTTATGTGGATGCTTGTTCAGCCCATCAATGTCCAGCTTTGTTGGTCTTTTCCATGAACAACCTTGCTATGATGTCCTTGGTTTCCTGGTGGTTAGTCTTGGTCCAGACGGATGGGCAGAACGGCAACAGCGTGCTCCTTCCTGAATACGGGGACTACTTTCCTCAACTTCCTAGTATGATATGATAGATGATGGTCCAACTTCTGTGAATGTTAACTACGGGGATACACATGGAAACACCACGGGTCTCTCTTATGGATTGCCACGATTATTGATGATGAAGCTCCATGTTTGTCAAGGAGATAAAATCTTGCAGGCATACATGTTTGATTCAAGCATGCACGTTGCAACAACCTCAGCTTTGACCTGGTGCATTGTGGTGGATTTGGTTCTTCCCTTTCACCTTCCTTCCTTCTGCAGCTCCTCGAAAACTATGGCCTGCTTCATGCCCGCTTCCGGATATTAGAAGCGGGTGTTCCTGAGAATTTATGAAGATGGTTTTGCAGTTCCCCTTCAGTTTGTGTTTCTCCCATTCCTCACGAAGTTCCTGATGAAGAGCTTTGTTTGGTGGGTATTTCCATTTTAACGGTATGGAGTTTTTCTTTTGAATGCATGCTGATTCAAAGAGGAAGGTGCATATGACTATGGTCTGTGGAATTCGCATAGTCACTGCGGTGAAGATTTGAATGCTTCACAATGCTTCCAATATGTTACGGTAGAGGTTGCTTCAGCACTACTATACATGGAGGATAAGTGACATGCACTTAGAATGGTGGTGGGTGGCTGTGGGCAACAAGACTGTATGCGTGGCTCCCGCAACGCAAGTCAATTTCAGGATATTTGGATATATTTGGGGAATTTTCAGGGTGTGTTTTGCACGGCCCTAACAGGCACGTTGTATCAGGCACCAGTAAGACAGAACCTTCGTTTTCTACATCCACCCTGAGCATAGTGGCGTAGAGGTTGAATAGGTTGACAGTACTTCTTCCTGCAGTACAGAACCATTTTCGATTCAGAAGGGCTTTGGATATTCGCAATGCTATATCCGCTACATTCCAGGTATGTCCCGGACCCCAGCAAACACGGCAAACAAGCGGTGCAGATCTTTCATGATGTTTCCTTCGATTCGCAACAACCACCAACATGTACAATGAACACAAGATGAACTTGGTTCTTCCGCGGTGGTTTTCCTACGTTTTCTTGGAATTCTTGTATGGCAGTCTAATGAAACTCCATATAGAATGACAATACGAAATTGGACTGTACCAATATCAACAGGGTTTACAGTCATTACTTTCCTTACTGTATCAGATCATTATACTTGTATTGGTTATGTGGATGCTTCATTGATGATGCTTGTTTAACATTTGTTTGTTTGTACATATTTGCTACAAGCTATTTGATGAACGGCCTTGGTATCACGTGCTTGGTCTCCTGGTGGTTAGTCTTGGTCCAGACGGGTACGCAGAACGGCAACAGCGTGCTCCTTCCTGAATACGGGGACTACTTCCATCAACTTCCCCCTATGATATCATGAAAGATGGTCCAACTTCTGTGAATGTTAACTGCAGCGATACACATGGAATCACCACGGGTCTCTCTTATGGATTGCCACGATTATTGATGATGAAGTTCCATGTTTGTCAAGGAGATAAAATCTTGCAGGCATACATGTTTGATTCAAGCATGTACGTTGCAACAACCTCAGCTTTGACCTGGTGCATTGTGGTGGATTTGGTTCTTTTCCTTTCAACTTCCCTCCTTCGGCAGCTCCCCGAAACCTATAGCATGCTTCATGCACGCTTCAGGATATTAGAAGCAGGTGTTCCCGAAGATTTATGAAGATGGTTTTGCGGTTCCCCTTCAGTTTGTGTTTCTCCCATTCCTCACGAAGTTCCTGATGAAGAGCTTAGTCCGGTGGGTATTTCCATTTTAACGGTATGGAGTTTTTCTTTTGAATGCATGCTGATTCAAAGAGGAAGGTGCATATGACTATGGTCTGTGGAATTCGCATAGTCACTGCCGCGGTGAAGATTTGAATGATTCCAATATGTTACGGTAGAGGTTGCTTCAGCACTACTATACATGGAGGATAAGTGACATGCACTTAGAATGGTGGTGGGTGGCTGTGGGCAACAAGACTGTATGCGTGGCTCCCGCAACGCAAGTCAATTTCAGGATATTTGGATATATTTGGGGAATTTTCAGGGTGTGTTTGCACGGCCCTAACAGGCACGTTGTATCAGGCACCAGTAAGACAGAACCTTCGTTTTCTACATCCACCCTGAGCATAGTGGCGTAGAGGTTTAAGAGACTGACAGTACTTCTTCCTGCAGTACAGAACCATTTTCGATTCAGAAGGGCTTTGGATATTCGCAATGCTATATCCGCTACATTCCAGGTATGTCCCGGACCCCAGCAAACACGGCAAACAAGCGGTGCAGATCTTTTATGATGTTTCCTTCGATTCCCAACAACCACCAACATGTACAATGAACACAAGATGAACTTGGTTCTTCCGCGGTGGTTTTCCTACATCTTCTTGGAACTCTTGTATGGCAGTCTAATGAAACTCCATATAGAATGACACTACGAAATTAGACTGTACCAATATCGACAGGGTTTACAGTCATTACTTTCCTTACTGTATCAGATCATTATACTTGTATTGGCTATGTGGATGCTTCATTGATGATGCTTGTTTAACATTTGTTTGTTTGTACATATTTGCTACAAGCTATTTGATGAACAACCTTGGTATCACGTGCTTGGTCTCCTGGTGGTTAGTCTTGGTCCAGACGGGTACGCAGAACGGCAACAGCGTGCTCCTTCCTGCATACGGGGACTACTTCCATCAACTTCCCCCTGTGATATCATGAAAGATGGTCCAACTTCTGTGAATGTTAACTGCAGCGATACACATGGAATCACCACGGGTCTCTCTTATGGATTGCCACAATTCTTGATGATGAAAGTTCCATGTTTGTCAAGGAGATAAAATCTTGCAGGCATACATGTTGATTCAAGCATGCACGTTGCAACAACCTCAGCTTTGACCTGGTGCATTGTGGTGGATTTGGTTCTTCCCTTTCACCTTCCCTCCTTCTGCAGCTCCTCGAAAACTATGGCCTGCTGCATGCCCGCTTCCGGATATTAGAAGCGGGTGTTCCTGAGAATTTATGAAGATGGTTTTGCAGTTCCCCTTCAGTTTGTGTGTGTCTCCCATTCCTCACGAAGTCCGGTGGGTATTGTCCTTGGAAATCACATAGCCACTGCCTTGAAGATTTGAATGATGCCAATCTGTTAGAGGTTGCTTCAGCACTACTGTACATTGAGGATATGCAACATGTACTTAGAATCATGGTGGGTGGCTGTGGCCAACAATGTATGCGTGGCTCTGGCCATTGCAAGTCGTTTTATGATTTCAGGGATTTTCAGGGTGTGTTCTTGCACGGCCCTAACAGGCACGTCATATCACGCACCAGTAAGACAGAACCCTTCTCTTCTACATCCACCGTGAGCATAGTGGTTGAATAGATCGACAGGACTTCTTTCTGCAGTACAGAACCGTTTACAATTCAGAAGGGCTTTGGTGATTCGCAATGCTGCATCCGCAACATTCCAGGTATGCCCCAGACCCCAGCAAAGAGGCTATCTTTCCTTCAAATTCCCACCAACATGTACAATGAACACAAGTTGAACTTGGCTCGTCCGTGGTGATTTTCCTACATTCCCTTCAAATCCTTAGCCCCTCAGGGTTTGTTTGTCTACAACCTTGGTATCATGTGCTTGCAAGGGTTTCCTGGTGGTGGTTGGTGTGGTCCAGATGGGTACACAGATCGGCAACAGCGTGCTTCTTTCGGAATACTGGGACTACTTCCATCAACTTCCCCGTTTGATATCATAGATGATGGTCCAACTTCTGTGAATTTCAGGGCAGGAAAACACCGCGGGTCTCTCTTATGGATTGGAAATGTTTATATCTTGTACAGGCGGCAGGCGCTGCTGTCTTGTTCTTTTTGTCAAGGAGATTAAAACTTGCAGGCATACACATCTACTGGATTTCAGGGATTAGACATGTTTGATTCAAGCAAGTACTTTGCAACAACCTCAGCCTTGACCTGGTGCATTGTGGTGAAATTGGTTTTCCACACAACGTCCCTCCTTCCGCAGCTCCCCAAGAACTATAGCGTGTTTCGGGACATTTCAGTCAGGTTGTTCCTGAAGATTCATGAAGATGGCTTTTCAGTTTTCAGTTCCCCTTCAGCTTGTTTTTTTGCCATTCCTCATGAAGTTCCTCATGAAGGGCTTAGTCCGTTGGGTACTTTTTTTCTGTATGGAGTTTTTCCCTTTGGATGCATGCTGATTCATAGAGGGAGGTGCATATGACTATGGTCCTTGGGATTCGCGTAGTCACTGCGGTGAAAATTTGAATGGTGCCAATACAACACTATTGTACATTGAGGAATTGCAACATGCACTTAGAATCATGGTTGGTGGCTGTGTGCAACAAGAATGTATGTGCAGGCGCCAAGTAAGACACAGTCTTCCTCTTCTACATCCACCCTGAGCATAGTGGCGTAGAGGTTTAATAGATTGACAGTACTTCCTCCAGTACAGAACCTTGTTCGATTCAGAAGGGCTTTGGTGATTCGCAATGCTACATCCGCTACATTCCAGGTATGTCCCGGACCCCAGCAAAGAGGTTTTCTTTCCTTCAAATTCCCACCAACACGTACAATGAACACAAGGTGAACTTGGCTCTTCCGCAGTGATTTTCCTACATTTCGAATCCTTGTATGACGGTTTCATGTCCACGGGCCACGGGTTTTTTCAAGGCTAGAGCTTGGGGTGGAGACATATTGTTGAAACTTTACACAGAATGAAAAATATTTCATATCAATTCAATGTCAACTCGTATACAATCATTGCATGTTATGACTGTATCGCATTTTATCGGCTATGTGGACGCTTGCTTAGCCCCTCAGCTTTTGTTTGTCTACCAACATATTTGCTACAAGCTATTTGATGAACAACCTTGGTATGATGGTTTCCTGGTGGTTAGTCTTGGTCCAGACGGACGCACAGTTCGGCAACAGCGTGCTCTTTCCTGAATACGGGGACTACTTCCATCAACTTCCCCCTATGATATCATGAAAGATGGTCCAACTTCTGTGAATGTTAACTGCAGCGATACACATGGAAACACCACGGGTCTCTCTTATGGATTGCCACGATTCTTGATGATGAAAGTTCCATGTTTGTCACGGAGATAAAAACTTGCAGGCATACATGTTTGATTCAAGCATTTCCGTTGCAACAACCTCAGCTTTGACCTAGCGCATTGTGGTGGATTTGGTTTTTCCCCTTCAACTTCCCTCCTTCGGCAGCTCCGCAAAAACTATAGCATGCTTGATGCACGCTTCCGGATATTTCAAGCGGGTGTTCCTGAAGAATTATGAAGATGGTTTTGCAGTTCCCCTTCAGTTTGTGTTTCTCCCATTCCTCACGAAGTTCCTGATGAAGAGCTTTGTTTGGTGGGTATTTCCATTTTAACGGTATGGAGTTTTTCTTTTGAATGCATGCTGATTCAAAGAGGAAGGTGCATATGACTATGGTCTGTGGAATTCGCATAGTCACTGCGGTGAAGATTTGAATGCTTCCAGGCTTCCAATATGTTACGGTTCAGGTTGCTTCAGCACCACTGTACATGGAGGATAAGTGACATGCACTTAGAATGGTGGTGGGTGGCTGTGGGCAACAAGACTGTGTGCGTGGCTCCCACAACGCAAGTCATTTCAGGATATTTGGATATATTTGGGGAATTTTCAGGATGTTTTTGCACGGCCCCAACAGACACGTCAAATCAGGCACCAGGAAGACAGAACCTTCGTTTTCTACATCCACCCTGAGCGTAGTAGCGTAGAGGTTGAATAGGTTGACAGTACTTCTTCCTGCAGTACAGAACCATTTTCGATTCAGAAGGGCTTTGGATATTCGCAATGCTATTTCCGCTACATTCCAGGTATGTCCTGGACCCCGGCAAACAAGCGGTGCAGATCTTTCATGATGTTTCCTTCGATTCCCATCAACCACCAACATGTACAAAGAACGCAAGATGAACTTGGTTCTTCCGCGGTGGTTTTCCTACATTTTCTTGGAATTCTTGTATGGTAGTCTAATGAAACTCCATATAGAATGACAATACGAAATTAGACTGTATCAATATCAACAGGGTTTACAGTCATTACTTTCCTTACTGTATCAGATCATTATACTTGTATTGGTTATGTGGATGCTTCATTGATGATGCTTGTTTAACATTTGTTTGTTTGTGCATATTTGCTACAAGCTATTTGATGAACGACCTTGGTATCACGTGCTTGGTCTCCTGGTGGTTAGTCTTGGTCCAGACGGATACGCAGAACGGCAACAGTGTGCTCCTTCCTGAATACGCGGACTACTTCCATCAACTTCCCCCTATGATATCATGAAAGATGGTCCAACTTCTGTGAATGTTAACTACAGCGATACACATGGAAACACCACGGGTCTCTCTTATGAATTGCCACAATTCTTGATGATGAAAGTTCCATGTTTGTCACGGAGATAAAAACTTGCAGGCATATATGTTTGATTCAATCATGCACGTTGCAACAACCTCAGCTTTGACCTGGTGCATTGTGGTGGATTTGTTTTTTCCCCTTCAACTTCCCTCCTTCGACAGCTCCGCGAAAACTATAGCATGCTTGATGCATGCTTCCGTATATCAGAAGCAGGTGTTCCTGAAGAATTATGAAGATGGTTTTGACAGTTCCCCTTTATTTTGTTTCTCCCATTCCTCACGAAGTTCCTCATGAAGGGCTTAGTCTGGTGGGTGCTTCCATTTTTACTGTATGGACCTATGGAGTTTTTTCCCATTGGATACATTCTGGTTCCTGGAGGAAGGTGCATATGACTATGGTACTTGGGAATAGCCTAGTCACTGCGTTGAAGATTTGAATGGTACCAATATGTCAGAGGTTGCTTCAGCACTACTGTACATTGACGATATGCGACATGTACTGTACTTAAAATCATGGTGGGTGGCTGTGGGCAACAAGAATGTATGCGTGGCTCCGGCCATCGCAAGTCATTTCGGGATATTTCAGAGATTTTCAGGGTGTGTTTTTGCACGGCCCCAACAGACACGTCGTATCAAGCACCAGTAAGAAAGAACCTTCGTCTTCTACATCCACCCTGAGCATAGTGGCGTAGAGGTTGAATAGATTGACAGGACTTCTTCCTCCTCCAGTACAGAAGCATTTCCAATTCAGAAGGGCTTTGGTGATTCGCAACGCTACATCCGCTACATTCCTGGTATGTCCCGGACCCCAGCAAAGAGGCTATTCCTTCAAATTCCCACCAACATGTACAATGAACACAAGATGAACTTGGTTCTTCCGCGGTGGTTTTCCTACATTTTCTTGGAATTCTTGTATGGCAGTCTAATGAAACTCCATATAGAATGACAATACGAAATTGGACTGTATCAATATCAACAGGGTTTACAGTCATTACTTTCCTTACTGTATCAGATCATTATACTTGTATTGGTTATGTGGATGCTTTGATGATGCTTGTTTAACATTTGTTTGTTTGTGCATATTTGCTACAAGCTATTTGATAAACGACCTTGGTATCACGTGCTTGGTCTCCTGGTGGTTAGTCTTGGTCCAGACGGACGCACAGTTCGGCAACAGCGTGCTTCTTTCGGAATACAGGGACAACTTCCATCAACTTCCTAGTATGATATGATAGATGATGGTCCAACTTCTGTGAATGTTAACTACAGCGATACACATGGAAACACCACGGGTCTCTCTTATGAATCGCCACTATTATTGATGATGAAGTTGCATGTTTGTCAAGGAGATAAATTTTTGCAGGCATACATGTTTGATTCAAGCATGCACGTTGCAACAACCTCAGCTTTGACCTGGTGCATTGTGGTGGATTTGGTTCTTTCCCTTTCAACTTCCCTCCTTCGGCAGCTTGATTCATGCATGCTTCCGGATATTAGAAGCGGGTGTTCCTGAAGATGTATGAAGATGGTTTTGCAGTTACCCTTCAGCTTGTTTTTCTGCCATTCCTCACGAAGTTCCTCATTAAGGGCTTAGTCCGGAGGGTACTTCCGTTTCTTACTGTATGGAGTTTTCCCTTTGAATGCATGCTGATTCATAGAGGAAGGTGCACATGACTATGGTACTTGGGAATAGCCTAGTCACCGCGGTGAAGATTTGAATGGTAGAGGTTGCTTCATCACTACTCTACATTGAGGATATGCTACATGCACTTGAAAAAATTGGTGGGTGGCTGTGGGCAACAAGAATGTATGCGTGGCTCCCGCAACGCAAGTCATTTCGGGATATTTCAGAGATTTTCAGGGTGTGTTTTTGCACGGCCCCAACAGACACGTCGTATCAAGCACCAGTAAGAAAGAACCTTCGTCTTCTACATTCACCCTGAGCATAGTGGCGTAGAGGTTGAATAGATTGACAGGACTTCTTCCTCCTCCAGTACAGAAGCATTTCCAATTCAGAAGGGCTTTGGTGATTCGCAATGCTACATCCGCTACGTTCCAGGTATGTCCCAGAACCCGGTAACAAGATATAGATCTTTCATGAAATGTCTTTCGAATCCTTATATATTTTCATGTCCACGGGTTTTGCAAAGGCTAGAGCTTGCGGTGGAGGCATATGTTGAAATTATATATAGCATGAAAATGTAAAAACGAGTAAAAACTGTATTAGAGTTAGACAAATATAATATATATATATGTATCAATTATTATACATTTATACATTAGATGTTATTATTATTTATCATATTGTATCAGATTATAAAAATTGTATCCGTTATGTGGATGCTTGTTTAGCCCATCAATGTTCAGCTTTTGTTGGTCTATTCATGTCTATTCCATGAACAACCTTGCTATGATGTCCTTGGTTTCCTGGTGGTTAGTCTTGGTCCAGACGGACGCACAGTTCGGCAACAGCGTGCTTCTTTCGGAATACAGGGACAACTTCCATCAACTTCCTAGTATGATATGATAGATGATGGTCCAACTTCTGTGAATGTTAACTACAGCGATACACATGGAAACACCACGGGTCTCTCTTATGAATTGCCACGACTATTGATGATGAAAGTTCCATGTTGGTCACTGAGATAAAAACTTGCAGGCATACATGTTTGATTCAATCATGCACGTTGCAACAACCTCAGCTTTGACCTGGTGCATTGTGGTGGATTTGGGTTTTCCCCTTCAACTTCCCTCCTTCGGCAGCTCCCCAAAAACTATAGCATGCTTGATGCATGCTTCCGTATATTAGAAGCAGGTGTTCGTGAAGATGTATGAAGATGGTTTTGGCAGTTCCCCTTCAGTTTGTGTTTCTCCCATTCCTCACGAAGTTCCTCATGAAGGGCTTAGTCCGGTGGGTGCTTCCATTTTTGCTCTATGAAGTTTTTACGTTTGGATGCATGCTGGTTCATGGAGGAAGGTGCATATGACATATATGACTATGGCTCTTGGGAATAGCAAAGTCACTGCTTTGAAGATTTGAATGGTAGAGGTTGCTTCGGCACAGATGTACATTGAAGATATGCGACATGCACTTTAGAATCATGGTGGGTGGCTGTGGGCAACAAGAATGTATGCGTGGCTCCGGCCATCGCAAGTCATTTCAGGATATTCCAGGGATTTTCAGGGTGTGTTTTTGCGCGGCCCTAACAGACACTTCTTAGCAGGCACCAGTAAGAAAGAACCTTCGTCTTCTACATCCACCCTGAGCGTAGTGGCGTAGAGGTTGAATAGATTGACAGGACTTCTTCCTCCTCCAGTACGGAAGCATTTCCAATTCAGAAGGGCTTTGGTGATTCGCAATGCTATGTCCGCTACATTCCAGGTATGTCCCGGACCCCAGCAAAGAGGCTATCTTTCCTTCAAATTCCCACCAACATGTACAATGAACACAAGGTGAACTTGGCTCTTCCGCAGTGATTTTCCTACATTTCGAGTCCTTGTATGGCAGTCTAATGAAACTCCATATAGATATCAATCATGATTGCGTTACTGTATCCGATCATTATACTTCTATCTACTATCGGCTATGTGGATGCTTGTTTAGCCCATCAGTGTCCAGCTCTTGTCGGTCTATTCCATAAACAGCCTTGCTATGATGTGCTTGGTTTCCTGGTGGTTAGTCTTGGTCCAGACGGATGCGCCGAACGGCAACAGCGTGCTCCTTCCTGAATACGGGGACTACTTCCATCAACTTCCCAGTATGATATTATGGTCCAACTTATGTGAATTTTAACTACAGGGATACACATGGAAACACCACGGGTCTCTTTTATGGATTGCCACGATTCTTGATGATGAGGCGAAGGTCCATGTTTGGCAATGCTTACATCTTGTACAGGCGGCAGGCTTGTCGTGCTTTCAAGCAGATTGAAACTTGCAGGTATGAACATTCTTTGGATCTTGCAGATTAAACATGTTTGATTAAAGCATTTATGTTCATCTTTGACTTGGTGCAATGTGGTGGAATTGCTTTTTTCCTGTCACCTTCCCTCCTTCGGCAGTTCCCCGAAAACTATAGCGTGTTTCTGGATATTTCAGGCAGGTTGTTCCTGAAGATGTTTGAAGATGGTTTTGCAGTTCCCCTTCAGCTTCTGTTCCTCCCACTCCTCACGAAGTTCCTCATGAAGAGCTTAGTCCGGAGGGTACTTCCGTTTCTTACTGTATGGAGTTTTCCCTTTGAATGCATGCTGATTCATAGAGGAAGGTGCACATGACTATGGTATTTGGAAATCACATAGCCAATGCCTTGAAGACTTGAATGATGCCAATCTGTTAGAGGTTGCTTCAGCACTACTGGACATGGAGGATAAGTGACATGCACTTAAAATCATGGTGGGCGGCTGTGGGCAACAAGAATGTATGTGCAGGCACCAAGTAAGACACAATCTTCCTCTTCTACATCCACCCTGAGCATAGTGGCGTAGGGGTTGAATAGATTCACAGGACTTCTTCCTCCAGTACAGAACCATTTTCGATTCAGAAGGGCTTTGGTGATTCGCAATGCTACATCTGCTACATTCCAGGTATGTCCCGGACCCCAGCAAACAAGCCATCGATCTTTCATCATCTTTCCTTCGAATCCTACCAACATGTACACTTAGCACAAGGTGAACTTGGTTCTAGCGTTTTGAGTTTCCTACATTTCCTTCGAATCCTTGTATGGCGGTTTTTGGGATGGAGACATATGTTGATATTGAAACTCTATATAGACTGAAAATATCAACACCGTATTAGACACTATTAGACTACAGACTATATGTCAATTTCAATTATTATACAATAATTAGATGTTATTATTACTGTATCAGACTATATTGTTTGTGTGGATGTTTGCTTAGCGTTGGTTTGTCTCCCAAGCATTTTTACCACAAGCTATTTGATGAACGGCATTGGTATCACATGCTTGATGCGCAGAACGGCAACAGCGTGCTCCTTCCTGAATACGGAGACTACTTCCATCAACTTCCCAGTATGATTTTATGGTCCAACTTATGTGAATGTTAACTACAGGGATACACATGGAAACACCACGGGTCTCTTTTATGGATTGCCAAGATTCTTGATGATGAGGCGAAGGTCCATGTTTGGCAATGCTTATATTTTGTACAGACGGCAGGCTTGTCGTGTTTTTCAATGAAATTGAAGCTTGCAGGTATGAACATTCATTGGATCTTGCAGATTAAACATGTTTGATTGAAGCATTTATGTTCATCTTTGACTTGGTGCAATGTGGTGGAATTGCTTTTTTCCTGTCACCTTCCCTCCTTCGGCAGTTCCCCGAAAACTATAGCGTGTTTCCGGATATTTCAGGCAGGTTGTTCCTGAAGATGTTTGAAGATGTTTTTGCAGTTCCCCTTCAGCTTCTGTTCCTCCCACTCCTCACGAAGTTCCTCATGAAGAGCTTAGTCCGGAGGGTACTTCCGTTTCTTACTGTATGGAGTTTTCCCTTTGAATGCGTGCTGATTCATAGAGGAAGGTGCACATGACTATGGTACTTGGAAATCACATAGCCAATGCCTTGAAGACTTGAATGATGCCAATCTGTTAGAGGTTGCTTCAGCACTACTAAGTGCACTACTGCACATTGAGGATATGCAACATGCACTTGGAATCATGTCATTTCAGGATATTTCGGGGACTTTCAGGTTGTGTTTTTGCACGGCCTTCACAGACACTTCTTAGCAGTCACCAGTAAGACAGAACCTTCTGCTTCTACATCCACCCTGAGCATAGTGGTGTAGAGGTCGAATAGATTCACAGGACTTCTTCCAATTCAGAAGGGCTTTGGTGATTCGCAATGCTACATCCGCTACATTCCAGGTATGTCCCGGACCCCAGCAAACAAGCGGTACAGATCTTTCATGATCTTTCCTCCACATGTAGAATGAACACAAGATGAACTTCGCTCTTTCCCGGTCATTTTCCTACATTCCCTTGGCAGTCTAAAGAAACGCGGCATTCTAATGAAACTCGATAGAGTGAATATACGAAGTTACTATAAATATCAAATTCAACAGATGAATTTATACGGTCATTTCTTTTTATTACTGTATCAGATCATTATACTTGTATCGGTTATGTGGATGCTTGTTTAACATGTGTTCGTTTGTAAATACTTTACTACAAGCCGTTTGATGAACGACCTTCTTGGTATCGCTTGCTTGGTTTCCTGCTGGTTAGTCTTGGTCTAGACGGATGCGCAGATCGGCAACAGCGTCCTCCTTCCTCAATACAGGGACTACTTCCATCAACTTCCCCGTATGACAGCATAGATGATGGTCCAACGTCTGTGAATTTTGACCGCAGGGATACTTATGGAAACACCACGGGTCTCTCTTGTGGATTGCTCCGATTCTTGATGATGAAGTTCCATGTTCTTGAAGGAGATTGAAACTTATAGGCATGAACACCGAACACCCTTTGTTTTGGATTTTACGGATTAGACATGTTTGATTCAAGCAAGTACTTTGCAACGACCTCAGCTTTGACTTGGTGCAATGTGGTGGAATTGTTTTTTCCTTTCAACTTCCCTCCTTCGGCAGCTCCCCGAAAACTATAGCATGTTTCTGGATATTTCAGGCAGGTTGTTCCTGAAGATTCATGAAGATGGCTTTGCAGTTGCCCTTCAGCTTGTTTTTCTGCCATTCCTCACGAAGTTCCTCATGAAGGGCTTAGTCCGGTGGGTGCTTCCATTTTTCCATTTTTACTCTATGAAGTTTTTCCGTTTGCAGATTCATGGAGGAAGGTGCATATGACCATGGTCCTTTGAATGCGCGTAGTCACTGGGGTTGAAGATTTGAATGATGCAAATGTGTTAGAGGTTGCTTCAGCACTGATGTACATTGAGGATCACGGTGGGTGGCTGAGTGGCTGTGGGCAAGAAAAAGTATGCTTGGCTCCGGCCATCGCAAGTCATTTTAGGATATTTCAGGATGTGTTCTTGAACTGGCCTTCCGGGCATGTCGCATCAGGCACTGGTAAGATTGATTCTTCCTCTTCTACTTCCACCCTGAGCATAGTGGCATAGAGGGGACTTCTTCCTCCAGTATCCTCCAAAACAGAACTATTTCCAATTCAGGAGGACTTTGTTGATTTCCGGACCC
The DNA here is from genome assembly GCA_000507305.1 of Breviolum minutum Mf 1.05b.01. Taxonomy (NCBI): domain Eukaryota; class Dinophyceae; order Suessiales; family Symbiodiniaceae; genus Breviolum; species Breviolum minutum. The sequence continues at coordinate 67,962 of DF240943.1, read as the reverse complement.
CAGACTTAGAAGCTATTTTGCCTTCAAATTCCCACCAACATGTACAACGAGAAGGGCGGCTTCGGTGATTCGCAATGCTACATGCGCTACGTTCCCAGGTATGTCCTGGAGCCCAGCAAACAAGGGGTACGGACCTTCCATGTTAACATGTAGAATTAGCACAAGGTGAACTTGGCTCTTCGGTGGTGATGTTCCATGATTTTCCTTTCTATGGCAGTCTACTGTCCACCCGTTCCTTCAAGGTTTGAGTTTGGGGTGGAGGGCATTTGTCGAAATCCCATATCGAACGAAAATTATACCATATATCAACTATAGTACAATCATTATATATCATGACCGTATTAGACTTTATCAATTACAGGGATGCTTGTTTTGTTTCTCTACTACTATTCTCTACAAACATTTTGACTACAAGCTATTTGATGAACAACCTTCGTTTCATGGTGGTTAGTCTTGTTGTTTATGCTTTTCAACGTGTGTTGCTGTTGATATAGATACCACGATGTGATTTCACCATCAACCTGGGTATGATGTGCTTGGTTTCCTGGCGGTTGGTGTTTTCCAGACGGATACGCAGATCGGCAACAGCGTGCTTCTTCCGGAATAGAGGAATTACTTCCGTGAACTTCCCCGTATGATATCATAGATGATGGTTCAAATTCTGTGAACTTAAACGGCCGGGATACTCATGGAAACACCACTGGTCTCTCTCATGGTGAAGATTGAAGTGAAGTTCCATTTTTGGCAATGTTGACAACTTTTACAGGCTGCCGACCCTTCAGGCTTATCATTTTTGTCAAGGAGATTCAAACTTACGGGCATACGCATCTACTGGAATTCACGGACTAGACATGTTCGGTTCAAGCATTCACGTTGCAACAACCTCAGCTTTGACCTCACGAATTCCGATTCAATTGTTTTTTCCTGTCCACTTCCCTCCTTCTGCAGCCCTCCGAAAGCTAAAGCGTGTTTCATCATGTTTCTGGATATTTCAGATGGTTGTTCCTGAAGATTGATGATGGTTTTGCAGTTTCCCTTCAGCTTGGGTTCGATCGGGTTTCTCTCAAACTTCACGAAGTTTTGGATGAAGGGTATATCGTGGGGCTCATTGAAGTTCATTGCCATTCATTGCCATCTTTATTTAAGTGGAGTCTTCTGCTTGACGTGCATGATGACTTCTGATAGTGCAAGATGATGCGAATCTTTGTGAATCTCTGTAGTCGAAATATGTCGAAACAACGTCTTCATTCAGACAGACGGCCAAAATTGAGGTAGTTTAACATCAACATGAGGGAAAGCCCACAACAACTGGTATCGACAGCTTCCAGGGTAATGTTCCTGCCTTCCCTTGAAATCCCACCAACTTGTACAACGAGCGCGAGGTGAACTTTGCTGTTTCATTCATGGTACTCGAACATGTATCCAGTGTTTCAGGGTTTGTTTCAGAGTTATTGTCGTGTCGCTTTGTTTTGTCCCAGTCTTGTTGTTTATGTTTTTCAATGTGTTTTGCTGTTGATATAGATACCACGATGTGATTTCACCATCAACCTGGGTATGATGTACCTTGTTTCCTGGTGGTTGGTGTTTTCCAGACGGATACGCAGATCGGCAGCAGCGTGCTTCTTCCGGAATACAGGAACTACGTCCATCAACTTCCCCGTATGATATCATAGATGATGGTTCAACTTCTGTGAACTTAAACGGCCGGGATACTCATGGAAACACCACTGGTCTCTCTTATGGAGTGCCTCAATTCTCGATGATGAAGTGAAGTTCCATTTTTGGTAATGTTTCTCTTTTACCCTTCAGGCTTGTCCTTTTCAAGGAGATTCAAACTTGCAGGCATCAAGGACTAGACATGTTCGGTTCAAGCATTCACGTTACAACAACCTCAGCTTTGACCTCACGCATTACGATTTCATTGGTTTTTCCTGTCAACTTCGATGGTTTCGCAGTTCCCATTCAGCTTGGCTTTCTCCCATTCCTCACAGAGTTTCTGATGACGGACTTAGTTCGGTGGGTATTGTCATCTTAGGTTTGAATGGTGCCAGTATCTTAGCTTCAGCACTACCGTACATTCAGGATATGCGATTTGCACTTAGAATCATGGTGGGTGGCTGTGGACAAGAAGAATGTATGCGTGGCTCCGGCCATCGCAAGTCATTTCAGGATATTCCAGGATGCATTCTTGAACTGCCCTACAGGCATGTCGTATCAGGCACCAGTAAGACAGGACCTTCCTCTTCTACATCCACCCTGAGCATAGTGGTGTAGAGGTTAAATAGATTCACAGGACTTCCTCCAGTACAGAACCATTTTCGATTCAGAAGGGCTTTGGATATTCGCAAAAATTCGCAATGCTATATCCGCTGCCTTCCAGGTATGTCCCCGACCCCAGCAAACAAGCTATGGATCTTTCCTTCAAATTCCCACCAACATGTACAAAGAGCACAAGGTGAACTTCGCTCTTCTGGGGTGATTTTCCTACATTCCCAGCAAGGGTTAAGTTTGGGGTGGAGGTCTTTGTCGAAACCCGATATAGAACGAAAAATGTACCATATCGCATCTACTGGAATTCAGGAACTAGACATGTTCGGGTTCAAGCATTCACGTTACAACAACCTCAGCTTTGACCTCACGAATTCCGATTCAATTGTTTTTTCCTGTCAACTTCGCTCCTTCTGCAGCCCTCCGAAAGCTAAAGCGTGTTTCATCATGTTTCTGGATATTTCAGATGGTTGTTCCTGAAGATTGATGATGGTTTTGCAGTTTCCCTTCAGCTTGGGTTCGATCGGGTTTCTCTCAAACCTCACGAAGTTTTGGATGAAGGGTATACCGTGGGGCTCATTGAAGTTCATTGCCATTCATTGCCATCTTTATTTAAGTGGAGTCTTCTGCTTGACGTGCATGATGACTTCTGATAGTGCAAGATGATGCGAATCTTTGTGAATCTCTGTAGTCGAAATATGTCGAAACAACGTCTTCATTCAGACAGACGGCCAAAATTGAGGTAGTTTAACATCAACATGAGGGAAAGCCCGCAACAACTGGTATCGACAGCTTCCAGGGTAATGTTCCTGCCTTCCCTTGAAATCCCACCAACTTGTACAACGAGCGCGAGGTGAACTTTGCTGTTTCATTCATGGTACTCGAACATGTATCCAGTGTTTCAGGGTTTGTTTCAAAGTTATTGTCGTGTCGCTTTGTTTTGTCCCAGTCTTGTTGTTTATGTTTTTCAATGTGTTTTGCTGTTGATATAGATACCACGATGTGATTTCACCATCAACCTGGGTATGATGTACCTTGTTTCCTGGTGGTTGGTGTTTTCCAGACGGATACGCAGATCGGCAGCAGCGTGCTTCTTCCGGAATACAGGAACTACGTCCATCAACTTCCCCGTATGATATCATAGATGATGGTTCAACTTCTGTGAACTTAAACGGCCGGGATACTCATGGAAACACCACTGGTCTCTCTTATGGAGTGCCTCAATTCTCGATGATGAAGTGAAGTTCCATTTTTGGTAATGTTTCTCTTTTACCCTTCAGGCTTGTCCTTTTCAAGGAGATTCAAACTTGCAGGCATCAAGGACTAGACATGCTCGGTTCAAGCATTCACGTTACAACAACCTCAGCTTTGACCTCACGCATTACGATTTCATTGGTTTTTCCTGTCAACTTCGATGGTTTCGCAGTTCCCATTCAGCTTGGCTTTCTCCCATTCCTCACAGAGTTTCTGATGACGGACTTAGTTCGGTGGGTATTGTCATCTTAGGTTTGAATGGTGCCAGTATCTTAGCTTCAACACTACCGTACATTCAGGATATGCGATTTGCACTTAGAATCATGGTGGGTGGCTGTGGACAAGAAGAATGTATGCGTGGCTCCGGCCATCGCAAGTCATTTCAGGATATTCCAGGATGCATTCTTGAACTGCCCTACCAGGCATGTCGTATCAGGCACCAGTAAGACAGGACCTTCCTCTTCTACATCCACCCTGAGCATAGTGGTGTAGAGGCTAAATATATTCACATGACTTCTTCCTCCAGTACAGAACCATTTTCGATTCAGAAGGGCTTTGGATATTCGCAATGCTATATCCGCTACCTTCCAGGTATGTCCCCGACCCCAGCAAACAAGCTATGGATCTTTCCTTCAAATTCCCACCAACATGTACAACGAGCACAAGGTGAACTTCGCTCTTCCGGGGTGATTTTCCTACATTCCCATCAAGGCTTAAGTTTGGGGTGGAGGTCTTTGTCGAAACCCGATATAGAACGAAAAATGTACCATATCGCATCTACTGGAATTCAGGACTAGACATGTTCGGTTCAAGCATTCACGTTACAACAACCTCAGCTTTGACCTCACGAATTCCGATTCAATTGTTTTTTCCTGTCAACTTCGCTCCTTCTGCAGCCCTCCGAAAGCTAAAGCGTGTTTCATCATGTTTCTGGATATTTCAGATGGTTGTTCCTGAAGATTGATGATGGTTTTGCAGTTTCCCTTCAGCTTGGGTTCGATCGGGTTTCTCTCAAACCTCACGAAGTTTTGGATGAAGGGTATATCGTGGGGCTCATTGAAGTTCATTGCCATTCATTGCCATCTTTATTTAAGTGGAGTCTTCTGCTTGACGTGCATGATGACTTCTGATAGTGCAAGATGATGCGAATCTTTGTGAATCTCTGTAGTCGAAATATGTCGAAACAACGTCTTCATTCAGACAGACGGCCAAAATTGAGGTAGTTTAACATCAACATGAGGGAAAGCCCGCAACAACTGGTATCGACAGCTTCCAGGGTAATGTTCCTGCCTTCCCTTGAAATCCCACCAACTTGTACAACGAGCGCGAGGTGAACTTTGCTGTTTCATTCATGGTACTCGAACATGTATCCAGTGTTTCAGGGTTTGTTTCAGAGTTATTGCCGTGTCGCTTTGTTTTGTCCCAGTCTTGTTGTTTATGTTTTTCAATGTGTTCTGCTGTTGATATAGATACCACGATGTGATTTCACCATCAACCTGGGTATGATGTACCTTGTTTCCTGGTGGTTGGTGTTTTCCAGACGGATACGCAGATCGGCAGCAGCGTGCTTCTTCCGGAATACAGGAACTACGTCCATCAACTTCCCCGTATGATATCATAGATGATGGTTCAACTTCTGTGAACTTAAACTGCATGGATACTCATGGAATCACCAGTGGTCTCTCTTATGGAGTGCCTCAATTCTCGATGATGAAGTGAAGTTCCATTTTTGGCAATGTTTATATCTTTTACAGGCGGCACGCCGTGCAGGCTTATCATTTTTGTCAAGGAGATTCAAACTTGCAGGTATATCGGTATACCATCTAGTATCAACCTCAGCTTTTCCTGTCAACTTCCCTCCTTCTTGAGCTCTCCGAAAGCTATAGAATCAGTTTTCCGGACAACATCCCTTCTTTTGCCTTTGTACCCCGAAAACTACAGCGTGTTCCAGGGCAACAGGTCGATATCTTGAAAATTTATGAAGATGGCTTTGCGGTTCCCATTCAGCCGGAGTTTCTCATGGTTTCTCTCTCCGCTTTAGAAGTTCCTGATGAAACAGGTTTCGCAGGTGGGTCATTGTCATCTTCGTGGTGGTGAGTTTTCCATAGATTTCCATTGTGGACGTATGATTCTCTATGGAAAAAAGGATCATGCACATGTGTGTAGTCGAAACCGTTTTTCCCTTCCGACAGCCTACATTGCGGTGCTTCAACATGAGCGAAAACCCTCAACAACAGGTTCTGTGGTGATGTTCCTGAACTTCCCTTTGCAACCCACTAACTTGTACCATGACCACAAGATGCAAAAATTGTTGCTTCATGTTTGATGTTTGATGTTGGAATGTGTATCCATAGTTGCAAGGATTTTAGTTGTTTCAGGACCCTGAAAGCTAGAGTTTGGGGATGTTTGGGGCAAGGACATTTGTAAATTTAAATAGGCTAAGGTGTTAATTACTATATGTGATATATATACTATATACATAGTTTCAATTTTGTGTACTAAATGTTTCTTTGTTTGACTTACAACCGATGTTTTTTCTGCAAGTTGTTGAAATGGAACTTTGGCACGATGGCGGTGGGTGTCAGTTCATTCTACTTGGTGTGAGTCCCAACCGATGCGCGGCAACAGCAAAATTGTATCTCTTGGATGGATAACTTTCCATGTATGACATCTTGTGACATTATGGATGGTTCAACGCGCACTTAAGGGCAACGGCACCGCCAATCTCTCATAGGTCAGCTTTATGAAGTGAGGATCCACTTGTAGCAATGCATGGGAAGATTCAAAGATGCACGTCGCAAAAAAAAATATCCTTGCGCATGATGGGTGAATCGGTGAATCAGTTTTCCGGACAACATCCCTTCTTTTGCCTTTGTACCCCGAAAACTACAGCGTGTTCCAGGGCAACAGGTCGGTATCTTGAAAATTTATGAAGATGGCTTTGCGGTTCCCATTCAGCCGGAGTTTCTCATGGTTTCTCTCTCCGCTTTAGAAGTTCCTGATGAAACAGGTTTCGCAGGTGGGTCATTGTCATCTTCGTGGTGGTGAGTTTTCCATAGATTTCCATTGTGGACGTATGATTCTCTATGGAAAAAAGGATCATGCACATGTGTGTAGTCGAAACCGCTTTTCCCTTCCGACAGCCTACATTACGGTGCTTCAACATGAGCGAAAACCCTCAATAACAGGTTCTGTGGTGATGTTCCTGAAATTCCCTTTGCAACCCACCAACTTGTACCATGACCACAAGATGCAAAAATTGTTGCTTCATGTTTGATGTTTGATGTTGGAATGTGTATCCATAGTTGCAGGGATGATAGTTGTTTCGGGGCCCTCAAAGCTAGAGTTTGGGGATGTTGTGGGGCAATGACTGCAAGGACATTTGTATGTGTATATATCTGTAACATTGTGTATCTGTAACTGTGTTACTCTGTGTGTGTGGGTTTGTGTCGTTTTTTTGAGAGAGGGAGAGAGAGAGACTTGTTCTACTGTATGTTTCCTTGCTTATTTTATGTACTTTCGACGCATGCTTCTTCTACAAGTTGTTGAAATGAAACTTTGGCACGATGGCGGTGGGTGTCAGTTCATTCTACTTGGAGTGAGTCCCAACCGATGCGCGGCAACAGCAAAAATGTTTCTCTTGGATGGACAACTTTCCATGTATGAGATCATATGACATCTTGTGACATTATGGATGGTTCAACGCGCACTTAAGGGCAACGGCACCACCAATCTCTCATAGGTCAGCTTTATGAAGTGAGGATCCACTTGTAGCAATGCATGGGAAGATTCAAACATGCACGTCGCAAAAAAAACAAATCCTTGCGCATGATGGGTGAATCGGTGAATCAGTTTTCCGGACAACATCCCTTCTTTTGCCTTTGTACCCCGAAAACTACAGCGTGTTCCAGGGCAACAGGTCGGTATCTTGAAAATTTATGAAGATGGCTTTGCGGTTCCCATTCAGCCGGAGTTTCTCATGGTTTCTCTCTCCGCTTTAGAAGTTCCAGATGAAGGGGGTGTCTCGGGTGGGTCATTGTCATCTTCGTGGTGGTGAGTTTTCCATAGATGTCCATTGTGGACGTATGATTCTCTATGGAAAAAAGGATCATGCACATGTGTGTAGTCGAAAACGCGTTTCCCTTCGGACAACCTACATTACCGTGCTTCAACATGAGCGAAAACCCTCAACAACAGGTTCTGTGGTGATGTTCCTGAAATTCCCTTTGCAACCCACCAACTTGTACCATGACCACAAGATGCAAAAATTGTTGCTTCATGTTTGATGTTTGATGTTGGAATGTGTATCCATAGTTGCAGGGATGATAGTTGTTTCGGGGCCCTCAAAGCTAGAGTTTGGGGATGTTTTGGCAATGACTGCAAGGACATTTGTATTTGTAATATATCTGTTACATTGTGTAACTGTAACTGTGTTACTCTGTGTGTGTGTGGGTTTGTGTCGTTTTTTTGAGAGAGGGAGAGAGAGACTTGTTCTACTGTATGTTTCCTTGCTTATTTTATGTACTTTCAACACATGCTTCTTCTACAAGTTGTTGAAATGAAACTTTGGCACGATGGCGGTGGGTGTCAGTTCATTCTACTTGGTGTGAGTCCCAACCGATGCGCGGCAACAGCAAAAATGTTTCTCTTGGATGGACAACTTTCCATGTATGAGATCATATGACATCTTGTGACATTATGGATGGTTCAACGCGCACTTAAGGGCAACGGCACCACCAATCTCTCATAGGTCAGCTTTATGAAGTGAGGATCCACTTGTAGCAATGCATGGGAAGATTCAAACATGCACGTCGCAAAAAAAAACAAATCCTTGCGCATGATGGGTGAATCTGTGAATCAGTTTTCCGGACAACATCCCTTCTTTTGCCTTTGTACCCCGAAAACTACAGCGTGTTCCAGGGCAACAGGTCGGTATCTTGAAGATTTATGAAGATGGCTTTGCGGTTCCCATTCAGCCGGAGTTTCTCATGGTTTCTCTCGCCTCTTTAGAAGTCATTGCCATCTTCATGGTGGTGAGTTTTCCGTAGTTTTCCATTGTGGACGTATGATGATCTACGAGTACAGGATCCTGCACATGTTTGTAGTCGGAAACCGCTTTTCTCTTCCGACAGCCTACATTACGGTGCTTCAACATGAGCGAAAACCCTCAACAACAGGTTCTGTGGTGATATTCCTGAATCCCCGTTGAAATCCATCAACTTGTACCATGACCACAAGATGCAAAAATTGTTGCTTCATGTTTGATGTTTGATGTTTGATGTTGGAATGTGTATCCATAGTTGCAGGGATGATAGTTGTTTCGGGGCCCTCAAAGCTAGAGTTTGGGGATGTTTGCGGCAAGGACATAGAATGTGTATAAACATAGATATATGTTTATATATCGTATAATATACATATATACAATTATATACAGATATTTGTGTGCATATTTTGTATACTGTATACTGTATAGAATTATAATTGGATGTCGTACTATATGTATTATTTGATTACCTTTTTTCTCAGAGAGAGAGAGAGACTTGATCTACTGTATGTTTCCTTGTTTATTTTTGTACTTTCCACAGATGTTTCTTCTACAATGTCAGTGCATTCTGCTCGGTGTGGGTCCAGACCGATGCGCAGCAAGGGCATGTTCTCTCGGATTGCATGGGCAACTTTTCGGGCAACTTTTCCCCTCATGAGATGATAGAGCCCCCAAGACCTTTGAAGATTCAAACATGTTGCAACAACCTCAACTTTGACCTGGTGGTGCGGTTTTGAACAATCTCACCGGAAATTCCCTGATTCTGCAACATTGCCCTGAAACATCCAAAACTACGTAGCATTTTGATGCATTTTGGAAGTCAATTTATGGGTTTCATGCAGATGGCTTTGCAGCTACACTTCCTCATTGAAGTCTTTGCACCTCTCAAGAATTTCCTGTTTTAGGGATGTATTGCGTGGTCCTTGCCATCTTGAATAGGAGGCTTTCCGCTTGGGGTACGTAGTGTGGTGCATGATGACCGATGAAGTATGGACGACGTCAGTACCTTAGATATTGTTTCAACATGCACGTTAAGGACATGTGGTTGTGGTCAACAAGAAAGCATGGCTCCGGCCACCGCAGGTTTTTGGAGGGTGTGTTCTTGAAATGTAGCCTCCGCGGCTGCATCATGAAAACAGAACCTTCACATTCTTCACCATCTTCACCGTTTTCTACGTCTTTCTACATCAATTTTGATCCACCCTGAGAACACAGGTTGAAGATGGTTGAAGAAATATTCACAGGACTTCTTGTTCAAGTAGCCAAACGTTTCCAAGTTTCCGTTTCATCAGGAGAATGCGTTGGTGATCCCGAATGAACTCCCACAAGGTCCAGTCAATCTTCTATAGTAGTTTCTACAGACCTTGCACCCTACAGACAGTCCACCCCACCAGACAGTCTACATTTTGGATATTTCAGGATGATGCAGGTGACTCAAGATGGGCGCAGATGCACACAGCAACAGGTTACAATGTCTTCCAATGTGTTTGTTCCATGTTTGTTCCATTGGATGTTCTATGGACATTTTGGGGAGTCAGAAGAAACATTTACACTCGTAACAGGAGCTCAAGGTGAACTTTGCCTGTTTGAATCATGGTAGAGGAATGCTTTGCCAGTGCTTTGCCATTCATCCGACAATGCGCCGCTGACGAGAGCATGCTCCTTCCTCACTACATCGACAACACCCTCGCCGACATGACATCATATGACATCAAGAATGAAGATGATATCATTCATCACAATGTATTTTCCACCATGTTCTAACTTCTATGAAGTAACAGCTCAAACGCACATGCGTTGAATAGATGTTCTCGGCCATCAGGATTTTTGACAAGAATGAAACTGGGAAAACTGGGATATAATGGAGTGAAGTGGATGATGGCCCAAGACCCTGGAAGATTCAAACATGTTGCAACAACCTCAACTTTGACCTGGTGGTGCGATTTTGAACAATCTCACCGGAAATTCCCTGATTCTGCAACATTGCCCTGAAACATCCAAAACTACATAGCATTTTGATGCATTTTGGAGGTCAATTTATGGGTTTCATGCAGATGGCTTTGCATGTATTCCGTGGTCCTTACCATCTTGAATAGGAAGCTTTCCGCTTGGGGTACGTAGTGTGATGCATGATGACCGATGAACTATGGACGACGTCAGTACCTTAGATATTGTTTCAACATGCACGTTAAGGACATGTGGTTGTGGGCAACAAGAAAGCATGGCTCCGGCCACCGCAGGTTTTTGGAGAGTGTGTTCTTGAAATGTAGCCTCCGCGGCTGCATCATGAAAACAGAACCTTCACATTCTTCACCATCTTCACCGTTTTCTACGTCTTTCTACATCAATTTTGATCCACCCTGAGAACACAGGTTGAAGATGGTTGAAGAAAATATTCACAGGACTTCTTGTTCAAGTAGCCAAACGTTTCCAAGTTTCCGTTTCATCAGGAGAATGCGTTGGTGATCCCGAATGAACTCCCACAAGGTCCAGTCCATCTTCTATAGTAGTTTCTACAGACCTTTCACCCTACAGACAGTCCACCCCACCAGACAGTCTACATTTTGGATATTTCAGGATGATGCAGGTGACTCAAGATGGGCGCAGATACACACAGCAACAGGTTCCAATGTCTTCCAATGTGTTTGTTCCATGTTTGTTCCATTGGATGTTCTATGGACATGTTTGGGGAGTCAGAAGAAACATATACACTCGTAACAGGAGCTCAAGGTGAACTTTGCCTGTTTGAATCATGGTAGAGGAATGCTTTGCCATTCATCCGACAACGCGGCGCTGACGAGAGCATGCTCCTTCCTCACTACATCGACAATACCCTCGCCGACATGACATCATATGACATCAAGAATGAAGATGATATCATTCATCACAATGTATTTTCCACCATGTTCTAACTTCTATGAAGTAACAGCTCAAACGCACATGCGTTGAAAAGATGTTCTCGGTCATCAGGAGTTTTGACAAGAATGAAACTGGGAAAACTGGGATATAATGGAGTGAAGTGGATGATGGCCCAAGACCCTGGAAGATTCAAACATGTTGCAACAACCTCAACTTTGACCTGGTGGTGCGATTTTGAACAATCTCACGGGAAATTCCCTGATTCTGCAACATTGCCCTGAAACATCCAAAACTACATAGCATTTTGATGCATTTTGGAGGTCAATTTATGGGTTTCATGCAGATGGCTTTGCATGTATTCCGTGGTCCTTGCCATCTTGAATAGGAAGCTTTCCGCTTGGGGTACGTAGTGTGATGCATGATGACCGATGAACTATGGACGACGTCAGTACCTTAGATATTGTTTCAACATGCACGTTAAGGACATGTGGTTGGGCAACAAGAAAGCATGGCTCCGACCACCGCAGGTTTTTGGAGGGTGTGTTCTTGAAATGTAGCCTCCGCGGCTGCATCATGAAAACAGAACCTTCACATTCTTCACCATCTTCACCGTTTTCTACGTCTTTCTACATCAATCTTGATCCACCCTGAGAACACAGGTTGAAGATGGTTGAAGAAAGTATTCACAGGACTTCTTGTTCAAGTAGCCAAACGTTTCCAAATTTCCGTTTCATCAGGAGAATGCGTTGGTGATCCCGAATGAACTCCCACAAGGTCCAGTCAATCTTCTATACTTAGTAGTTTCTACAGACCTTGGTGACTCAAGATGGGCGCAGATACACACAGCAACAGGTTCCAGGATCTTCCAATGTGTTTGTTCCATGTTTGTTCCATTGGATGTTCTATGGACATGTTTGGGGAGTCAGAAGAAACATATACACTCGTAACAGGAGCTCAAGGTGAACTTTGCCTGTTTGAATCATGGTAGAGGAATGTTTTGCCATTCATCCGACCATGGGCCGCTGACGAGAGCATGCTCCTTCCTCACTACATCGACAATACCCTCGCCGACATGACATCATATGACATCAAGAATTAAGATGATATCATCCCAATATATCACAATGCATTTTCCACCATGTTCTAACTTCTTTGAAGTAACAGTTCAAACGCACATGCGTTGAATAGGTGTTCTCGGTCATCAGGATTTTTGACAAGAATGAAACTGGGAAAACTGGGATGTAATGGAGTGAAGTGGATGATGGCCCAAGACCCTGGAAGATTCAATCATGTTGCAACAACCTCAACTTTGACCTGGTGGTGCGATTTGAACAATCTCACGGGAAATTCCCTGATTCTGCAACATTGCCCTGAAACATCCAAAACTACGTAGCATTTTGATGCATTTTGGACAATTTATGGGTTTCATGCAGATGGCTTTGCAGCTACACTTCCTCATTGAAGTCTTTGCACCTCTCAAGAAGTTCCTGTTAGGGATGTATTCCGTGGTCCTTGCCATCTTGAATAGGAAGCTTTCCGCTTGGGGTACGTAGTGTGATGCATGATGACCGATGAACTATGGACGACGTCAGTACCTTAGATATTGTTTCAACATGCACGTTAAGGACATGTGGTTGGGCAACAAGAAAGCATGGCTCCGGCCACCGCAGGTTTTTGGAGGGTGTGTTCTTGAAATGCAGCCTCCGCGGCTGCATCATGAAAACAGAACCTTCACATTCTTCACCATCTTCACCGTTTTCTACATCTTTCTACATCAATCTTGATCCACCCTGAGAACACAGGTTGAAGATGGTTGAAGAAAATGTTCACAGGACTTCTTGTTCAAGTAGCCAAACGTTTCCAAGTTTCCGTTTCATCAGGAGAATGCGTTGGTGATCCCGAATGAACTCCCACAAGGTCCAGTCAATCTTCTATAGTAGTTTCTACAGACCTTTCACCCTACAGACAGTCCACCCCACCAGACAGTCTACATTTTGGATATTTCAGGATGATGCAGGTGACTCAAGATGGGCGCAGATACGCACAGCAACAGGTTCCAATGTCTTCCAATGTGTTTGTTCCATGTTTGTTCCATTGGATGTTCTATGGACATTTTGGGGAGTCAGAAGAAACATTTAACAGGAGCTCAAGGTGAACTTTGACTGTTTGAATCATGGTAGAGGAAAGCTTTGCCAGTGCTTTGCCATTCATCCGACAACGCGGCGCTGACGAGAGCATGCTCCTTCCTCACTACATCGACAATACCCTCGCCGACATGACATCATATGACCTCAAGAATTAAGATGATATCATCACAATGTATTTTCCACCATGTTCTAACTTCTATGAAGTAACAGTTCAAACGCACCTGCATTTCATAGATGTTCTCGGCCATCAGGATGTTTGACAAGAATGAAACAGGGAAAACTGGGATGTAATGGAGTGAAGTGGATGATGGCCCAAGACCCTGGAAGATTCAATCATGTTGCAACAACCTCAACTTTGACCTGTTGGTGCGATTTGAACAATCTCACGGGAAATTCCCTGATTCTGCAACATTGCCCTGAAACATCCAAAACTACGTAGCATTTTGATGCATTTTGGACAATTTATGGGTTTCATGCAGATGGCTTTGCAGCTACACTTCCTCATTGAAGTCTTTGCACCTCTCAAGAAGTTCCTGTTTTCAGGGATGTATTCCGTGGTTTGGGGTACATAATGCAATGCATGATGACCGATGAACTATGGCAGACGTCGGTACCTTAGATATTGTTTCAACATGCACGTTAAGGACATGTGGTTGTGGGCAACAAGAAAGCATGGCTCCGGCCACCGCAGGTTTTGGAGGGTGTGTTCTTGAAATGTAGCCTCCGCGGCTGCATCATGAAAACAGAACCTTCACATTCTTCACCATCTTCACCATTTTCTACGTCTTTCTACATCAATCTTGATCCACCCTGAGAACACAGGTTGAAGATGGTTGAAGAAAGTATTCACAGGACTTCTTGTTCAAGTATCCAAACGTTTCCAAGTTTCCGTTTCATCAGGAGAATGCGTTGGTGATCCCGAATGAACTCCCACAAGGTCCAGTCAATCTTCTATAGTAGTTTCTACAGACCTTGCACCCTACAGACAGTCCACCCCACCAGACAGTCTACATTTTGGATATTTCAGGATGATGCAGGTGACTCAAGATGGGCGCAGATACGCACAGCAACAGGTTCCAATGTCTTCCAATGTGTTTGTTCCATGTTTGTTCCATTGGATGTTCTATGGACAGTTTGGGGAGTCAGAAGAAACATTTAACAGGAGCTCAAGGTGAACTTTGCCTGTTTGAATCATGGTAGAGGAATGCTTTGCCGTTCATCCGACAATGCGCCGCTGACGAGAGCATGCTCCTTCCTCACTACATCGACAATACCCTCGCCGACATGACATCATATGACATCAAGAATTAAGATGATATCATCACAATGTATTTTCCACCATGTTCTAACTTCTATGAAGTAACAGTTCAAACGCACCTGCATTTCATAGATGTTCTCGGCCATCAGGATGTTTGACAAGAATGAAACAGGGAAAACTGGGATGTAATGGAGTGAAGTGGATGATGGCCCAAGACCCTGGAAGATTCAATCATGTTGCAACAACCTCAACTTTGACCTGGTGGTGCGATTTGAACAATCTCACGGGAAATTCCCTGATTCTGCAACATTGCCCTGAAACATCCAAAACTACGTAGCATTTTGATGCATTTTGGACAATTTATGGGTTTCATGCAGATGGCTTTGCAGCTACACTTCCTCATTGAAGTCTTTGCACCTCTCAAGAAGTTCCTGTTTTCAGGGATGTATTCCGTGGTTTGGGGTACATAATGCAATGCATGATGACCGATGAACTATGGCAGACGTCGGTACCTTAGATATTGTTTCAACATGCACGTTAAGGACATGTGGTTGGGCAACAAGAAAGCATGGCTCCGACCACCGCAGGTTTTTGGAGGGTGTGTTCTTGAAATGTAGCCTCCGCGGCTGCATCATGAAAACAGAACCTTCACATTCTTCACCATCTTCACCGTTTTCTACGTCTTTCTACATCAATTTTGATCCACCCTGAGAACACAGGTTGAAGATGGTTGAAGAAATATTCACAGGACTTCTTGTTCAAGTAGCCAAACGTTTCCAAGTTTCCGTTTCATCAGGAGAATGCGTTGGTGATCCCGAATGAACTCCCACAAGGTCCAGTCCATCTTCTATAGTAGTTTCTACAGACCTTGCACCCTACAGACAGTCCACCCTATATTTCAGGATCATTCAGGTGATTCAACATGGACGCAGATAGACACAGCAACAGGTTTCAATTCATTTTAAAGCAGGACTATCCTGGACTCAACGTGGATGTTCAAGTTGAAAGGCTCTGATCATGGTTTTCTGATCCCTTTCCTACGCCCTTGGCAGAAGATGACTTTGGAGGTCCGTTCACTCTACTCGCATTGCTCTTAGTTATCGTAGTCTCAAACAACTTTGGCCACAAGCACAGGGTTAGCAGCTTGCAAAAAGTTCAAGGACACATGATGCTGATATTGTTTTACCTTGTTTCCATGCATAGTTTGCATAGTTGATGAGACTGTCTAGACTTGCTTATGACTGTTTATTAGATTTTATTAGTTGTTTCACCTTGTTTCTCTCGGGCCTTGGTGCGGAGACTGGGTATCAATGAGTACGAGTTGAGAGTGACACAGGACTTGCTATGTCAACGAGTCATTTGAGACCTTTTGAGGACTTAGGGACGGCAGTGCGCGATTCGTGGGCGAGGAGAAAGTGTGCGTGGCTCCGGCCACCGCTTGCGGCGTTGGTTGCGGAGTGTGGGTACCTGGGAATGCGTGGCTCCGGCCACCGCGTGCGGCCTAGAATCTACGAGCGCGGTCCGTTTTGGGAGTGTGGACGGCTGGCGGCTGGCGGTGATGGTTTTGGATGGTTTTGGCAGTGAAGCTCACATGCCAAAACCAGCTAGTTTTTGATTGCTTTTTGAGCATCAAGAGTCATGTGGGGCCGTCCATGACTACACCGTACTGTATCCGACGCCACTGCCTTTGGTGAATAGCCCCACGTCTAGGACCTTGTCTCCCCATTCCTTTGGATTGGTTTGGTCATTGTTGCAACTGCGCCGCTTGGAGACGCTTTGGATGCTAGAGTCTCGTGGAGGTGGAGCAGCTTTCACATGACTTTGCTTTGGGGCTCATTGGTTCATGCAAAACGACCATTCAATCACTCAGAGTCTCACTGGTTTTGACTCCCATTTTGAGCTTGGTTTTGACTCTTTGAATCGTCCCAATCTGTCGTTTGGTTTGCGGACATCCATGGAAATTTTCCCGTTTGGAAGGTCATTGGCTGCCCGGTAAAGTCTTGGCTGATAGGGGCCGGGGGTTCATGACCACACTACCACACTCATATTTCGGATGTTCCCAGGGTGCAAGCGGATGGGTTGTTGCGGGAATAGTTCTTCCCTAGTTTCCTTTTTACGCTTGCTTCAGATATGTTAGGAAGGTCTTACATAAACCTATACGTTCTATCCCGTTAAGTTGAGCGGCTGCAACAATTGCAATGGAAACCTGCAGATCGAGCGAGCTGCGGTCGATTTGCGGGCACAGATTTCCCCGGGTGTTTTCCAATCAAAGGAGTATCTTTTTGTGTACGCCTTGTCTTGACTTCTCCCGGTACGTTTTCTAGCGTAAGGACTTGAAAAATCTGCATTACTACTTATTTGACTATATGGTTGTTTCCAAAAATAGGGATGCCCCAAAATGGATAGTTTATAATGGAAAACCCTATTAAGATGGATGATTTGGTGGTACCCCTATTTTCGGAAACACCCAATATTTGTTGGAATTTGATGGAATTCGTCCATTAGATGTTGTCCTGGGAGCGTGATGATGGTGATGATGACGACGATGATGCTGATGCTGATGACCCAAAAAAGAAGTGTTGTGACTTCAATGGATTTTCCCTGTTTATTTGCTGGATTCAATATCTTATCCATTTTTGACCATGGATGCTATTCGATTCATGGGAACAGCAGCATGTTTTTTTTCTCCCTCATCACGGCCGAAACCTCGTACCAGCGTCGGACTAGAACAGAACCTCTACAACACATTTGTGGGTAGAATTTTTGATGCATGTTCTTCATTTCAGGTTGACTTTGTTTGCCAATGGTACTTTGGTGATTTTTGGTGGCTAGGGCTATTAGTTGGGCTATTTTTGAGATAGACAGCTGGGACAATGAAGCTTTGTTGCTTGGCTTTCAGAAACAAACAACGCTTTCACGTCGGAGCCAAATTCCACTGGTGATTCAAATTCCCGAAGTGGCTTCTACCGTTGGTTCTACTTTCAATCTCCATTACTTGCTTGTCAACGCTGACAGTTCTCGACCAGTTGAATTGAAGAACTTGGATAACGGTGATTTCTGTTGGTATTGTGACGGACAGTGTCCTCCATGCTGTTCACATTTGATATTTGAATTGACTCTTGAGTGACTAGAATCACAGAGAAGCAGAGAAACCACCATCGAATCTAGAGGAGACTCAGAGCCCTTGAATTCTAGCAAGAATGATTGTAATTGGCAAGAACTCTACAGGATTCCAACCACTTGGTCTTCACCTTCAAGACAAGTGCTTCAGGGATGGCATAAAAGATCAGAAAATATCAGAAAGGCATGTGATAAAACTCGCTCATTCCTGAGATTGATTCAACAACCACAGCTGCTGGGTTTTGATTTTTGGCCGTGGGGCGACTGATGTGGTCCTTGCCTTGGAGTTCTTCTGTGTCCGCCTTTGGTTAGTGAATGATGGGGAATGGGACTGAATTGTTTTCAACTTGTATCAAAGTCCTGTGAAGGACAGTTTCTATACATGATTTTTATGCAAACATTGCCCTCATGACCGTCATGACTACCCTTGACACCTCATTATACCCGGATCCTCCTGCATTCATCGACCCATATGACTCCATCCTGCTTGTAGATTCAATCTTTTCAGGGTTGGCTCCCAAAGCAAACAAGGCAACTGTGCATCCCGGCCAGTCACGTGATTTGAGGATAGATTAAAATGTGCCACACGGTGAAACGTTGTTTTTTCTGCGAAATATGTCAGAATGTTCATAGGTGAAGTGCGGGCCCCAGATTGTGCATGGCTTCAAGTTGTCGGGTCGTTGGAGTTCGATGCGCTTCTGGCAAGACATTGGAAGAGTTTGAATTATACTGAAGCATGTTTCAATATTAATATATATATATATATACATATATATATATTATATTTTAATGTACTGTATATCATACTGAAAAATAAGTCTTATATTCAAAATGATACGTCAATATTTGTGTGTAATAAGTATATCTGCATGTAGAACATGTTTCTGTTGTGTGTTACATTACCCGAAGCATGTCAAACAAGCACAGCCAGCGAAATCCAGTTCTTCATCCAATATTGGCGCATTTGATGGTTCGTGTATGTGTGTGTGTATCACACTAAAATTCTCAGATATTATCAGCTATTCTTTTTACGACTTGGACTTGTGCTAATATTTGTGATGCACATGATAGACATTAAATACCATGTGATCAAGTGCTCGTAGTTCATTGAGTTTTGCAGGGTATTGTGAATTGCAAGAGCTCCTGAAAAAGAGAACGGTTTGTTATTTCTCAATTGTTTACCTTTCACATGCCTATAAGCTTGATAGACATGACTCTGTTGCTTGCTCTCTGTGACCACTGTGACGTTCCAATTCTGGCTACCTTTAAGCGAAGTTGTCGACAAGAGATGCTGGGATACCAGGCCGGGGCGGGATCAAATCTATCCAAATCACTATTGACTCAAGGCAGTTTAGACATGTTTAGACTGTACCTCAGGATGTCTCACCAATTTTTGGTTTTCAAGAGATTACTCTTGTGCCCAGACTGGAATCATGAATACCATACGTTTCTGTTCATGATTTACCTACACTTTTGCGATTGCGATCCCACAAACTCAAACATGTTGACAGACACTGATCTTTGATGATCTTTGAACCGTTGATGGCTTTTCTCCCATCGCAGCATTTTCACGCGCGGTTTCGGACACGGATGCCGGTCCCATTTGCCGCGGGGGCCTGGGGGGCTGTGCTGCCGAGGCTGGCTTTCACCAACGTGGCTCTGGCCATCGCAAGTTGGAATACCAAAACTGAAAGTGCCGAAATCACTTTCTTTCCAAAAGTTTCCAACATCCCTGAATTAAGGAAATGAATGGAAATGCGAGGGACAAAGGCGACCAACACCTGCCTCACGGCCTTCAAGAAGTGTATTCAACCAGCATTCCTGTAGACTCCAGACTTTGTCTCATGAGTTAGCTTCTTGCTCACCCGACTCCGACGATTTACTCAACATCCTCACCATCCTGACCATCCTCACCACCCTCACCATATCGATTATCCTGACATATCCTCACCATCCCGACCATCCTGACCGTCCTGCCAGCTTTTGAGAATGATCTCATTTGATGTTCATTCCGCCCGCTGCTTGTATGATCCGCGAGTTTGCCTTCTTTCAGTTCAAGGACTTTTCAAGGACTTTGGGATATGTTGACTGGCTCTCCGGGGAGAACCGTCCTCTTTTCAGTTGGGTCTCCACCATTGTCGGGTTTCCGCGTCGGGTTTCCCGTAGGGGTGCATTTTAGGATGGAGCATCCAGTAGATCTTGGCTCCGGCCAGTAGATTACAGTAGATAGCCAGCTTGCCGGCTCGACTTCATTTCCTTCTGGGAATCAAGGTTGGTGTTGGTTCAATTTCTTGGAGACAGAGGCTAGTTCCATCAATAACTTCATTGTGGACGGCTTCGACAAGGTTGAACATGGTTGTGGTGAAACATGGTTGATTTAAGTTTGGGTCGACAGGTGGTTCTTTGTTTCTTCAAGTTCCGCAGCTAGGATGATTTCTATGTTCCTGGACAGTTTTCTTTGAGAGATTCCAACAGACAGTGTCGAGCTCTTTGTTTTCTTGGTATACTGGATCTTTGTGGTCATTTGTGGAGGGGCTTTCTTCCCGAGAGTTTCCGGAATTCAGGAAATGAATGGAAATGAATACACCTGTCTCATGACCTTCAAGAAGTGTATTCAACCAGCATTCCTGTAGACTTTGTCTCACGAGTTAGCTCCTGGGCCCACCCGACTCCGACGATTTACTGAACATCCTCACCATCCTCACCACCCTCACCATATCGACTATCCTGACATATCCTCACCATCCTCACCATCCTCACCATATCGACTATCCTGACATATGCTCACCATCCTCACCATCCTGACCGTCCTGCCAGCTTTTGAGAATGATCTCATTTGATGTTCATTCCGCCCGCTGCTTGTATGATCCGCAAGTTTGCCTTCTTTCACCTCGAGGACTTTTCAAGGACTTTGGGATATGTTGGCTGGCTCTCCGGGGACACCGTCCTCTTTTCATTTATGGGTCTCCACCATTGTCGGGTTTCCGCGTCGGGTTTCCCGTAGGGGTGCATTTTAGGATGGAGCATCCAGTAGATCTTGGCTCCGGCCAGTAGATTACAGTAGATAGCCAGCTTGCTGGCTCGACTTCATTTCCTTCTGGGAATCAAGGTTGGTGTTGGTTCAATTTCTTGGAGACAGAGGCTAGTTCCATCAATAACTTCATTGTGGACGGCTTTGACAAGGTTGAAGATGGTTGTGGTGAAACATAGTTGATTTTAGTTTGGGCAGACAGGTGATTCTTGGTTTCTTCAAGTTCCGCAGCTAGGATGATTCTATGTTCTTGGACGGTCTTCTTTGAGAGATTCCAACAGACGGTTTCGAGCTCTTTGTTTTCTGGGTACTGGATCTTTGTGGTCATTTGTGGAGGGGCGTTCTTCCCGAGAGTTTCCGGAATTCAGGAAATGAATGCACCTGTCTCATGACCTTCAAGAAGTGTATTCAACCAGCATTCCTGTAGACTTTGTCTCACGAGTTAGCTCCTGGGCCTACCTGACTCCGACGATATACTGAACATCCTCACCATCTTCACCATCCTCACCACTCTCACTATATCGACTATCCTGACATATCCTCACCATCCTCACCATCCTGCCAGCCAGCTTTTGAGAATGATCTCATTTGATGTTCATTCCGCCCGCTGCTTGTATGATCCGCGAGTTTGAATTCTTTCAGTTCAAGGACTTTTCAGGGACTTTGGGATATGTTGGCTGGCTCTCCGGGGAGAACCGTCCTCTTTTCAGTTGGGTGACCGCTGCCGAAAGGTGTGCGTGTCTGGTTTCCGGTAGGGGTGGTGGATCTTGGCTCCGGCCAGCAGTTTAGATAGCCAGCTTGCTGGCTTGATTTCCTTCTGGGAATCCTGGTTGGTGTTGGTTCAACTTCTCGTTGTAGCGCTACAAGCAGTAAGGCTTTACAAGACTTCTTGGATACAGAGGTTGGTTCGATCTGATCCATCAATAGGTTCATTGTGGACGGCTTTGACAAGGTTGAAGATGGTTGTGGTCAAACATAGTTGATTTAAGCTTGGACGGACAGGTGATTCTTTGTTTCTTCAAGTTCATGATGATTTCTATGTTCTTGGACAGTCTTTGAGAGATTCCAACAGACGGTGTCGAGCTCTTTGTTTTTTTGGTACTGGATCTTTTTGGTCATTTGTGGAGGGGCTTTCTTCCCGAGAATTTCCGGAATTCAGGAAATGAATGGAAATGAATACACCTGTCTCATGACCTTCAAGAAGTGTATTAAACCAGCATTCCTGTAGACTTTGTCTCAACAGTTAGTTTCTCGGCCCACCCGACTCCGACGATTTACTGAACATCCTCACCATCCTCACCACCCTCACCGTACCGACTATACTGACATATCCTCACCATCCCGACCATCCTGACCGTCCTGCCAGCTTTTGAGAATGATCTCATTTGATGTTCATTCCGCCCCCTGCTTGTATGATCCGCGAGTTTGCCTTCTTTCACCTCAAGGACTTTTCAAGGACTTTCGGAAATGTTGACTGGCTCTCCGGGGAGAACCGTCCGCTTTTCAGTTTGGTCTCCGCCACTGTCAGGTTTCCGCATCGGGTTTCTGGTAGGGATGCATTTTAGGATGGAGCATCCAGTAGATCTTGGCTCCGGCCAGTAGATTACAGTAGATAGCCAGCTTGCCGGCTCGACTTCATTTCCTTCTGGGAATCAAGGTTGGTGTTGGTTCAATTTCTTGGAGACAGAGGCTAGTTCCATCAATAACTTCATTGTGGACGGCTTTGACAAGGTTGAAGATGGTTGTGGTGAAACATAGTTGATTTTAGTTTGGGCAGACAGGTGATTCTTTGTTTCTTCAAGTTCCGCAGCTAGGATGATTCTATGTTCTTGGACAGTCTTGTTTAAGAGATTCCAACAGACGGTTTCGAGCTCTTTGTTTCTTTGGTACTGGATCTGTGTGGTCATTTGCGAGGGGCTTTCTTCCCGAGAATTCCCAACATTCAGGAAATGAATGGAAATGGGAGGGACAAAGGCGACAAACACCTGTCTGATGACCTTCAAGAAGTGTTTTCAACCAGCATTCCTGTAGACTTTGTCTCACGAGTTAGCTTCTTGGCACACTCATGCACACGCGACTCCGACGATTTACTGAACATCCTCACCATCCTGACCATCCTCGCCACCCTCACCATATCGACTATCCTGACATATCCTCATCATCCTCACCATCCTGCCAGCCAGCTTTTGAGAATGATCTCATCTGATGTTCGTTCCGCCCGCTGCTTGTATGATCCGCGAGTTTGTCTTCTTTCACCTCAACGACTTTTCAAGGACTTTCGGAAATGTTTACTGGCTCTCCGGGGAGAACCGTCCGCTTTTCAGTTTGGTCTCCGCCACTGTCAGGTTTCCGCATCGGGTTTCCGGTAGGGATGCATTTTAGGATGTAGCATCCAGTAGATCTTGGCTCCGGCCAGCAGTTTAGATAGCCAGCTTGCTGGCTTCATTTCCTTCTGGGAATCCTGGTTGGTGTTGGTTCAATTTCTCGGTGTATCGCTACAAGCAGTAAGGCTTTTCAAGACTTCTTGGAGACAGAGGCTGGTTCCATCAAATCCATCAATAGGTTCATTGTGGACGGCTTTGACAAGGTTGAAGATGGTTGTGGTCAAACATAGTTGATTTAAGCTTGGACAGACAGGTGATTCTTTGTTTCTTCAAGTTCCGCGGCTAGGATGATTTCTATGTTCCTGGACAGTCTTCGAGAGATTCCAACAGACGGTTTCGAGCTCTTTGTTTTTTTGGTACTGGTCTTTTGTGGACGGGCTTTCTTCCCGAGAATTTCCGAAATTCCGGAAATGAAGTGAAATGAATGCACCTGTCTCATGACCTTCAAGAAGTGTATTCAACAAGCATTCCTGTAGACTTTGTCTCACGAGTTAGCTCCTGGGCCCACCCGACTCCGACGATTTACTGAACATCCTCACCATCCTCACCATATGGACTATCCTGACATATCCTCACCATCCTGACCGTCCTGCCAGCTTTTGAGAATGATCTCATTTGATGTTCATTCCGCCCGCTGCTTGTATGATCCACGAGTTTGTCTTCTTTCAGTTCAAGGACTTTTCAAGGACTTTCGGAAATGTTGACTGGCTCTCCGGGGAGAACCGTCCGCTTTTCAGTTTGGTCTCCGCCACTGTCAGGTTTCCGCGTCGGGTTTCCCGTAGGGGTGCATTTTAGGATGGAGCATCCAGTAGATCTTGGCTCCGGCCAGCAGTTTAGATAGCCAGCTTGCTGGCTTCATTTCCTTCTGGGAATCCTGGTTGGTGTTGGTTCAATTTCTCGGTGTATCGCTACAAGCAGTAAGGCTTTGCAAGACTTCTTGGAGACAGAGGCTGGTTCCATCAAATCCATCAATAGGTTCATTGTGGACGGCTTTGACAAGGTTGAAAATGGTTGTGGTCAAACATAGTTGATTTAAGCTTGGACAGACAGGTGATTCTTTCTTTCTTCAAGTTCCGCAGCTAGGATGATTTCTATGTTCCTGGACAGTCTTCTTTGAGAGATTCCAACAGATGGTTTCGAGCTCTTTGTTTCTTTGGTACTGGATCTTTGTGGTCATTTGTGCAGGGGCTTTCTTGGCGAGAATTTCCAAAATTCAGGAAATGAAATGAAATGAATCACCTGTTTCATGACGTTCAAGAAGTGTATTCAACCAGCATTCCTGTAGACTTTGTCTCACGAGTTAGCTCCTGGGCCCAGCCGACTCCGACGATTTACTGAACATCCTCACCATCCTCACCACCCTCACCATATCGACTATCCCGACATATCCTCACCATCCTCACCATCCTGACCGTCCTGCCAGCTTTTGAGAATGATCTCATTTGATGTTCATTCCGGCAGCTGCTTGTATGATCCGCGAGTTTGCCTTCTTTCAGTTCAAGGACTTTTCAAGGACTTTGGGATATGTTGGCTGGCTCTCCGGGGAGAACCGTCCTCTTTTCAGTTGGGTCTCCGCCACTGTCAGGTTTCCGCATCGGGTTTCCGGTAGGGATGCATTTTAGGATGGAGCATCCAGTAGATCTTGGCTCCGGCCAGCAGTTTAGACAGCCAGCTTGCTGGCTTCATTTCCTTCTGGGAATCCTGGTTGGTGTTGGTTCAATTTCTCGGTGTATCGCTACAAGCAGTAAGGCTTTTCAAGACTTCTTGGAGACAGAGGCTGGTTCCATCAAATCCATCAATAGGTTCATTGTGGACGGCTTTGACAAGGTTGAAGATGGTTGTGGTCAAACATAGTTGATTTAAGCTTGGACAGACAGGTGATTCTTTGTTTCTTCAAGTTCCGCAGCTATGATGATTTCTATGTTCCTGGACAGTCTTCTTTGAGAGATTCCAACAGACGGTTTCGAGCTCTTTGTTTTTTTGGTACTGGTCTTTTGTGGACGGGCTTTCTTCCCGAGAATTTCCGAAATTCAGGAAATGAAATGAAATGAATGCACCTGTCTCATGACCTTCAAGAAGTGTATTCAACAAGCATTCCTGTAGACTTTGTCTCAAGAGTTAGCTCCTGGGCCCACCCGACTCCGACGATTTACTGAACATCCTCACCATCCTGACCATCCTCACCGTCCTCACCATATCGACTATCCTGACATATCCTCACCATCCTCACCATCCTGCCAGCCTTTGAGAATGATCTCATTTGATGTTCATTCCGCCCGCTGCTTGTATGATCCGCGAGTTTGCCTTCTTTCACCTCGAGGACAATTCAAAGAACTTTGGGATATGTTGGCTGGCTCTCCGGGGGAGACCGTCCTCTTTTCAGTTGGGTCTCCGCCACTGTCAGGTTTCCGCGTCGGGTTTCCCGTAGGGGTGCATTTCAGGATGGAGCATCCAGTAGATCTTGGCTCTGGACAGTAGATTAGATAGCCAGCTTGCCGGCTCGACTTCATTTCCTGGGAATCCTGGTTGGTGTTGGTTCAATTTCTTGGAGACAGAGGCTAGTTCCATCAATAGGTTCATTGTGGACGGCTTTGACACGGTTGAAGATGGTTGTGGTCAAAGATAGTTGATTTAAGCTTGGACAGACAGGTTATTCTTTGTTTCTTCAAGTTCCGCAGCTAGGATGATTTCTATGTTCCTGGACAGTCTTGTTTGAGAGATTAAAACAGATGGTTTCGAGCTCTTTGTTTCTCTGGTACTGGATCTTTGTGGTCATTTGTGGAGGGGCTTTCTTCCCGAGAATTTCCGGAATTCAGGAAATGAAATGAAATGAATACACCTGTCTCATGACGTTCAAGAAATGTATTCAACCAGCATTCCTGTAGACTTTGTTTCACGAGTTAGCTTCTTGGCACACCCGACTCCGACGATTTACTGAACATCCTCACCATCCTGACCATCCTCACCGTCCTCACCATCCTGACCGTCCTGCCAGCTTTTGAGAATGATCTCATTTGATGTTCACTCCGCCCGCCGCTTGTATGATCCGCGAGTTTGTCTTCTTTCACCTCAAGGACTTTTCAAGGACTTTGGGATATGTTGGCTGGCTCTCCGGGAGAACCGTCCTCTTTTCAGTTGGGTCTCCGCCACTGTCAGGTTTCCGCGTCGGGTTTCCCGCAGGGGTGCAGTTTAGGATGGAGCATCCAGTAGATCTTGGCTCCGGCCAGCAGTTTAGATAGCCAGCTTGCTGGCTTCATTTCCTTCTGGGAATCCTGGTTGGTGTTGGTTCAATTTCTCGGTATATCGCTACAAGCAGTAAGGCTTTACAAGACTTCTTGGAGACAGAGGCTGGTTCCATCAATAGGTTCATTGTGGACGGCTTTGACAAGGTTGAAGATGGTTGTGATCAAACATAGTTGATTTAAGTTTGGGCAGACAGGTGATTCTTTGTTTCTTCAAGTTCCGCAGCTATGATGATTTCTATGTTCCTGGACAGTCTTCTTTGAGAGATTCCAACAGATGGTTTCGAGCTCTTTGTTTCTCTGGTACTGGATCTTTGTGGTCATTTGTGGAGGGGCTTTCTTCCCGAGAATTTCCGGAATTCAGGAAATGAAATGAAATGAATACACCTGTCATGACCTACAAGAAGTGTATTCAACAAGCATTCCTGTAGACTTTGTCTCAAGAGTTAGCTCCTGGGCCCACCCGACTCCGACGATTTACTGAACATCCTCACCATCCTCACCACCCTCACCATATCGACTATCCCGACATATCCTCACCATCCTCACCATCCTGACCGTCCTGCCAGCTTTTGAGAATGATCTCATTTGATGTTCACTCCGCCCGCTGCTTGTATGATCCGCGAGTTTGCCTTCTTTCAGTTCAAGGACTTTTCAAGGACTTTGGGATATGTTGGCTGGCTCTCCGGGGAGAACCGTCCTCTTTTCAGTTGGGTCTCCGCCACTGTCAGGTTTCCGCATCGGGTTTCCGGTAGGGATGCATTTTAGGATGGAGCATCCAGTAGATCTTGGCTCCGGCCAGCAGTTTAGATAGCCAGCTTGCTGGCTTCATTTCCTTCTGGGAATCCTGGTTGGTGTTGGTTCAATTTCTCGGTGTATCGCTACAAGCAGTAAGGCTTTTCAAGACTTCTTGGAGACAGAGGCTGATTCCATCAATAGGTTCATTGTGGACGGCTTTGACAAGGTTGCAGATGGTTGTGGTGAAACATAGTTGATTTAAGCTTGGACAGACAGGTGATTCTTTGTTTCTTCAAGTTCCGCGGCTAGGATGATTCTATGTTCTTGGACAGTCTTGTTTGAGAGATTAAAACAGATGGTTTCGAGCTCTTTGTTTCTCTGGTACTGGATCTTTGTGGTCATTTGTGGAGGGGCTTTCTTCCCGAGAATTTCCGGAATTCAGGAAATGAAATGAAATGAAATGAATACACCTGTCTCACGACCTTCAAGAAGTGTATTCACAAGCATTTCTGTAGACTTTGTCCGACGATTTACTGAACATCCTCACCATCCTGACCATCCTCGCCACCCGCACCATATCGACTATCCTGACATATCCTCACCATCCTCACCATCCTGACCGTCCTGCCAGCTTTTGAGAATGATCTCATTTGATGTTCACTCCGCCCGCTGCTTGTATGATCCGCGAGTTTGTCTTCTTTCACCTCAAGGACTTTTCAAGGACTTTCGGAAATGTTGACTGGCTCTCCGGGGAGGACCGTCCTCTTTTCAGTTGGGTCTCCGCCACTGTCAGGTTTCCGCATGGGGTTTCCGGTAGGGATGCATTTTAGGATGGAGCATCCAGTAGATCTTGGCTCCGGCCAGCAGTTTAGATAGCCAGCTTGCTGGCTTCATTTCCTTCTGGGAATCCTGGTTGGTGTTGGTTCAATTTCTCGGTGTATCGCTACAAGCAGTAAGGCTTTTCAAGACTTCTTGGAGACAGAGGCTGATTCCATCTATTGTTTATCTTGACTCTGAGGGTGGTCATTGATCGCAATTCTTTTTTGTATCAGTTTTTGATTATCCTGGCCATTTTTTGGCATTGGCGGACTGAATATCAGAGTGTTTTGTTTTTTGTTTTCTCGGATCATGTTGAGTTCCAAGAGTCGTGAGATGGTATACCTTCATTGAAGGTACCTGGTTGGGACGTGCCCTTGATGAACTTTACTCTGCCCGTTCCATCTCCTCAACTCGTGATTTGTACCCGCTGCTTCAAGGGTGACAATACGGACCAAAGTGAGAACTTCTAGGGGGCAGGGTACAACGGCCATATCGCTCCATCATGTGCTCTCAAAACCTGAAAGCTTCCCAAATTCAGAAAAACACTCACAACGGGTGCCACATTCACCATCTTTTCCTCTAGCATGAACGTGATGGGCTCTGCAGACCAGAGGCTTTGCGACGGGTTTATGCAAAGGCACTGTTTTGTGACATGTTTCTCCGATTTTCCCACCCAGTTGTTGTCGTTGATTGAGGATTGCTGACTATAGTTGCAAAGAGTAATGACATTCTGTCAAAAGGGTGAGTGATACATGTGCAAACTATGCCGTGATCGGTTGTTGTTTTGTTTGATCTGATATGTGCGATTGTATAAGTCATTGATTTAATATGATTTGATCCTCTATATATATATATTATATATATGTATGATACATACACTATACACATGTATTTTTTTCTGCGGATATATTGAGATCATTTGTCAAGGCGTATGATGTGTTTTCAATTGAATCAGGTTTGCTGCGTTGAAGTTGACATCCATACATTTGGCTTGGTTTGTCTGATAGCGTCGTACATTGACCTTCCCCTTGCGACGAATGCACAATTCCCAACCCCGTTGATGAAAAAATCTTGCTCCTCTTGGGATGTATAAAACCCTATGAACAGTGGGATACACTACGGTACCAATGAACTGGTGCAGGATTTCTTGCATCAACGGTACAGTATGCCATCTATCATATGTTGTTGTAGCCTTTGTGAATATGTCCCAATTGGTCACCTGCATTTCCGACTTACAGCGGCGCTGTCAGTTCACGTTCAAATGCTGGAGAGCCCTATTTTGGGCTCCATATGTGTGCAGAATGTTGGAGACGTCAGAGCTCAACATTGAAACCCAGATGGATGAGCGGGTGTCCTTGCAGTTTATTTGTTTAAGGTTATGTCCCTGGTACTCCTTCACACATTCCACATTTGCAGATTTTCCTGTCAGTCCTTTCATATCTTCCTTTGATGCTCTCAAATTTGCCCGGCTTGGATTTTGCTGTTTGGGTGCTTGCTCATTCAGGTGTCGACGAGAAGATCGCCTGAGAGCCGACTTTGTTCGCATTTTCGGGATGGCTGGTGCGGTTTTCTGATGGGCTCTGATGTGTTCATGGTTTGCCTATGGGTTTTCCAATGATTTAGTAGTGATTTTCCACTATTCCGAATTTATCTGATCTCAGGTCCTATCTCCCATCTACTGCGCCTTTTGGATACAAGTCTGCTCCACATGGCATAGGCAATTTTGATCTCACAGCCCCAAATGTCTGGTCAACTCATTCTATCGCACTGCTTGCCTCCTTTGGCCTGATACCCATCAAATTCCTTCATGGGTTCGGCATGTCTCAGCATCGTCAAGAGTACACTGCTTCGGGCACCTGAGCAGTGGGAATCGTGGGAACTTCCGACGAAAGGGTCTCATGCACTTCCGGCTTTCAATGGCATGGCCTTGGACCACCAGTAGATGACTAGCACAAAGTAGACCTATTCAGGTGTTGTTTGCAGGATTGTCACAGGAATTTTGGAAAAAAAAACAGTGGAACAACGGATTTGCAATGAATTTGATTTTGAAAGAAATGTTTTGGTTGCTCATGAACTGCCGCTTCCCCTGTCCCGCCTGTGATTTGAAGTTTGAAAAGGGTTGACTGTCCAGCACCGGTTGGTGGAACCCTCGACTGGCAATGGGAAAGGCCTGTGAAGATGTCGACGTCTCAAAGTTTGATGTTGGACGTGTTAGGGATACTTGAGGGATCTTGAAGGTGGTGATATGATGTGATAGTGTTAGTCAGGATACTGGGATGTATACTTTAGTATTTTGAGATTCTGATTCTATTTTGAAGATATAAGAATTCAGAACTTCAGGATGTTAATCAGGTAAGGTGATTTTCCTGACTCTCAGTTGTCAACTTCGAGCTTCAAGGTGCAGTGTCAGCTGCCATGAAGAATCCGTGAACCAACTCAACGGTGAACGCCGCCGTTCCGCCACCTGGAGGAAGACTTGGAAGAAGCGCTTCCTGATGAAGATGATGAAGGAGATGATTATGACCGAGATGAGGAGCTTGGCAGCTTGTCCGTGTTCCATGGTTTTTTTTGTGTAAATTTCATGCAAATGTCCATACATGTTCCTGATGTTTTCAAGGCACAACTATATAACTAAACCCTTCAAAATTCCAAGTTATTCATAGTTATTCTATGAATCCTGCTCTCCCAAATAATTCGGATACCCATCTCCAAATTTCAGGACTTTGATGGTGACTACCACGGAAGCGAAGCCTTTGTGCTAAAAGGATCGGACGAATTGGCAATGGAAACATGGCAGCCAAGCGTAAGGCATCGGAAAAGTTGAACTTTGGAGCCGGGAAGCCTCGTGTAAGAAGTCAGCTGAGGACTACGATGTTTTTGGCAAGTATGTGAAGAGTGCTCAAGTGGAAAATGGAAAAGCGGTTTTCCTGGGGCAGCTCGTCTATGGCTCTGTGTTAGGAATCTGCCATTCTTAGATTGTTGGCTTATCATGCCTTATCATCGTCCGAGGCCGAAGATCGAAGGCTCACGTCCTAGCATTGCCTTCCAGATCGCAGCAGATGGAAAGCCAACATGGTGGATTTGCGATGCGCGGGGGGCCACAAGATATGCAGTCGCAGTTGTAAAGATATGAAGCCGTCAATTTGTCAGACGGCTTGATACGACCTTGTACTCAGCTAGGTCTTGCTATGTCTTGCTTGTTTGCTCAAAATGTTTGGAACGCTAATGAAATCCCTTGATAAACAGTCAAACGCTGATGTCACGAGGCAGGACATAAAATGTTCCCTAGTCATGCTGATGAAGATTTCAGTGCAAACTTAAACTGTTTCAAATACGATAGATTTGGATTTAATGTTATTTGAATATTTGATGTCATTTGATCTTCAATCTCAAAGATATATGAGTCCCCCCTTAGAAAATACAACATTTCTCTTGATCCGTCATATTTTTGGCGAAGTATTTGACGTTGTGGTGCCAATACGGAGGCTATAAACATGACCTGACACGCCTATCCAGATCTCGACCAGGTCTGCTGGCGAATGCTTCTATGCAGAATCAGATTCAGACATCCCACCAAGGCGGTTCATGATTTCCCTTCAGTTGTGAATCACATCTACCCCCCCCTAAAAACTCACAGTTCGCCCCTAAAGATGGTGCTTTCTCAATAGGACTCTCCTTTTTTGCAGGGGGTATTTTTTTGTCAGAGTCCTTTTGGACCAACCTTTTACCCGCAGGAAAGGTTGGCGAAAGGAGTATTCCGATGATGAGTTGGAAGTGGTCTTTGAAGCTGAGGTTCGGGAAAAACAAAAAAGCCATGGAAATTTGCGGCCGATTGAATTTTTTGTTAGTTTGTTCCATGTTTTTTTTTCTTGGAGAAACGGACTGCAACACAGTGTTTTTGATGTTTATGTGTATGATATGTACACCCGCAGTCGATGTGAGTAAACTTGTGCCTTTGTATGTGTGTATTGTTGTGTGGTATGTGTGTTCCAGTTTGCGTGGTGGGGAGCTGCGGGGACAGTACCGGTAAAATGTTGTTTGTTTGTATCTATCGGGTGCAGTGAAGAGGCTTTGTAGGATGTTGCCACGTGGGGTTTGGTGCTGTCTCTCTTGGATTTTTTTTATTGAAAATTTGTTGTAAATGAATAGAAAGGAAGTCGTACAGTCTTCTAATGTAACAAACTAGCAAGTAAAATGTGCAGGTGTGTTTGTGTATTGTACGACTTTGTTTCGGATAAGAGAGACCATAAGTTCATGCACCCATAATATTCTCACGACGTATGCTCCACATTACCCCCCTTACAAGAACCATAAGACCCTACATCACTTAAACATACTTAAACTAGATGTGTGCAACATCCCAGCCCTGGTGATCTTGACGGTGGATCCACTGGATCCACCTTATTTCTTGGTTGAAAACCAGCTTGGGAATCATCACAAGTGGAAAGCGAGACATCTTGTTTGGCAGGGCACCAGCGGAGAGAAGGCTGGACTCAAACGCATGGCACAGACTTGACCCACAGGGCAGATCGTCAATTTTCGTTTGGAGAAAAGTGGTTCCGGACATAGCATTCGGTTTTTCATGGAAATGAAGAATAGATAAAGGCTAGACTTTATACCTACAGGAAAGTATGTTCTCTCATTAAAATTTTACAATTTGCTTGAAATATTCTAGTGAGTAGGCCTTCTTCTGCTGCAACAAAAGCAAGGATGGCAGTTAATTGATGCCTATTACAGGTTTCCCTTCCAAGACATCTTGAAAGCACCCTGACTTTCCCTGGAAGTTTGCCAGACGAACAGGACTCACGACCGCGTTCGCGAAGTCCTAGGCGTGAGAAATGTCCCTGGTAGGCCTTGTAGACTGCTTCGGTAGCTAGGCTTCTTATGAAATTTGTAGATAGTATAAATTTGTGCATGCTATCGGTTCGGATCGTTGGCCGTGCCTGACAAGCGATGGGCAAAAGTACCCAGGTTCTTTAAAGCTTGTTTGGCCACTCAGTTGAGATTGCACTACAGCTCGAGTTGTTGGAAATGACCTTGTGAATCTTGTGGCTGACTTCAGCTCTTGGGAAATCTTGAATGCGATTCAGTATATAGTGCAGATGTGTGAAGATCAAAGAGTTTGTAGAAACTGGACCACTCGCATGACATGCACGGGCACACGGGACACAGGCTCATAGAGGAAGGCGCGACCAATGTCCTGAGCAAAAATCTTGAAAAATACATGACAACGATCAGGTGTCAATTGGCAGTATGATGAAGTCACAAGTGTACAGCGTACACCAAATGAGCGATTCATGATATTCATGTCATTTAGCTAGCTCAGAAGATTTCTCTCA
The DNA here is from genome assembly GCA_000507305.1 of Breviolum minutum Mf 1.05b.01. Lineage (NCBI taxonomy): Eukaryota > Dinophyceae > Suessiales > Symbiodiniaceae > Breviolum > Breviolum minutum. The sequence continues at coordinate 34,459 of DF240943.1, read as the reverse complement.
TCATATTTCTCCAATTGCTCCCAAGTTGATGGAGCCAAAGACATGCCATGGTTGTTACCACAGCTTTGTGGCAATATTGGCACAAACAGCAGTACGAAGAAGCTGTAACCGAAGTTTGTGGCTTGTTGGACGTGAAGGAGGAAGCGTTCAATTCAGATCAAGAGCTCTTGGAAGCTGCTGGAGATGTTACATCTCCAATATCTCCCACGGTGGTTTTCACCCACGATCCTAACGTGGAAAATCTGGCGTTGTTTGGCTGCAGCTGTTGCAACCGTTTGGCTGAAAGGTTTTTACGCAGTGACTGGCGAGTTTCAGCTCATTGGTGTGCATTGGCTCGTCAGTTGGAATGCGGTGGCACGGGGGATCGTTGGGCCATGGCTCGTTTTAAACGTTTGTTCAATGCTGCGGAAGCGATGCGTTTGGCCGGAAAGGATGGAGATCCAGGGAAGGTTGTAACCCACCAGCTCCAAGCATCGCGAAGATGCTTGGAAGGTTGTGAAGCCATTTGGCTTAGATGGCCTTCCTGCACCAGTAGCCCTGAGAGCATCTACACATGCAACTTGACGGAAGCTAAGAAGATTTGATTTGGATGAAAACAGCCAACAGTTTCTCCTAGTAAAAGCAGATATAGCAGATGGATTTCAGGTTTGACGTAGGTTTTTAAGAAGTCCCAAACTTATGATATGAACTTATTCTTTGTGTTGCTTGCACAGACAGGTCTGGCGGAGGTTTGCTGGCATCTCAAGGACGATGCATCAGAATCTGGGAGACTGTCGGTTGTTGATTGTTTGCTGACATCCCCCTTACAACTCTTGAACCTGCTTGCCGTTGATTGTTGTTGTTTGCACGATGTGTACCAAGACTATGTACTGGTATCCTCTTCATCATATAGTTCATGTTTGTTTGAATGTTGAGTTGCTAGATGCCAGATGTGAGCTTTGATTCCATGATGGTCACAAAGCTGAGGGAAATTCCATGAAAGCTTGTTTTTCACAGCGTTTCAACCAGAGGCTTCTCCAAGGCACTCGTTGCGTGTTTTTGTTGGCAGAGGATATGGACTCTGTTCGATCGAGCTGTCGAAAGGCGTGGGCAACCTCAGCAAGGATACAAGTTGTGGAGAGGCGTTTGTTGCACAGTGCTGATGATTACACCAAGGTTGTCCTTGTTCATGTCAAGCGAGCGAGTGAACCTCAGTTGTTTTTTGAAGAAATGGTACGATGCATCCGATGTAATGCAGCAAATGTTCATCAATTGCCTTAGGCCTTACTGCAGCCAAAACCTACGCCTGCATGTTTGTTTTGTGGGTCTTTCAAAGTTTGCAGCCCAGAAACTCCAGGAAACTCTTCACTGCATAGTCCTGTTGCTGTTGGACGGTTGAAATGTCTTCAAAAGTGCGAGCGAGGTGCTGCGATGGATGTCTTCAGCTGGCGGGAGGCAAGGCCTGTTTCAAGGGCCCAAAATCACTGCCATAGTCCCGCTGGGACGATCCAGGTGAGAGCCGCTCTCCACTGTGCAAGAGACATGTTCGAGAGGCGCTGCATTGACATTCATGTTAAACTTCAAGAAGCAATTTGTTGAAGGATGAAAAAACATATAAAGATATATAAAGATGTGAAATATCTTACATTTTGAAATATGTTTGAATGATTCAACATGTTTGGCTCAAGCCGTGAGCAAGTCAAGTCTGAAGCGCACAGATATGTCTTTTCTATTCTTTTCTAAAGCGGAGCACAAGATTTGATTCGGCGTCATCGTTCTGTTTTTTGCCTTATGAATCCAGGCTGGTTCAGCCAGGCATTCTGGAGGCAGGTGTTGAGCAAAGGGGTGTCAAGTGGCATGCCTCAAGTGCTCCACGTCACTGGCCTCACGCCAGTGATTTCCGTCAATACCCGCGCTGCCTGGGATCACGCCCTTGCAATGAAGGGGGTCTATTGCGCTTGGTCGCAACCTGGTGGCCATAATGGATCTCAACCATCGTCCAGCGTTGGGTTCCTGGACAGATTTGTGGGATATGGCTGAAGCTCGCATGGCAACTCTAGATCTTTTTGTCTTTTCAATCAGAGATATCATCCAGGTGGTGAAGACTTCGCCGCTGATGTCAAGGCGTTGAAAGAAAAGTCGCCGGGCGGAGCTGGCCGCGCCGACTTGAATGCTTTGTGCGTAAATGCGTGCCGAAATTCCAAGTTTACCTTGCCAGCCGCACGAACATTGCGGTAACTTGCAAGTCACAAGACCACATGCCTGGTGAGTCTCCTCAGCAGCTGAGGTGGTCCATTCCTTGGCGAAAGGCAGCCGTCAAACAGCAGTGCTGCGGCAGCAAGTCAAGGAGAAGATTGGCGGAGGAGATTCACGGCTGTTTGGTGTTATCGACGGCCTTCCGCCTACTTCGGAAGCTGCACTTTGAGCACATGACCACGGGCTTAAATCATAGCTGCGGACATCAAGAGCACACGCACGGCACGAAGCTCTGCAAAACTCCAGAAAGCTGACAAAACTACAAGCCCCCCACAGGAGCACATGTGCGTGAATGGCTTGACTTCAAAACAAACGATGTTTGCGCGTGTAGTGACGTGTATTGCCACATGAGCATGGCTTAATATAGGCTTTCAATGGCACCATGCCTTGCCCAGTCTTGCTCCACCCTGCATGGATGGTTCTGCTTTCAATCCTTTTCATGGTTTCTGTCTGGCTTCCTTCCATGTTTTTTGGCGCCGAGCTCAACATCACAGTAGCATTGTCACGTTTGGGCTGGGGTGGGGAAGGCTTCCCCGCTCGCAGGGGCTTTGGGAACTTGGAAGTATGTTCTTTAATTTGGCTGCTGCTGATGTAGCAGTTTTCTGGGAAAACCTGGCTGGAATTCCAATTAGAGCCAGGGCAGCATTTTTTGCATCCATAGGCAACTTGCTAAGACAGTTGCTGTGGAAGGGTGGACCAAACATCTCAGCGATTGAAGGCCATGAAGGCGTTGAAAGCCTTTAAGGCTACTGAAAGCACGTAAAAGGTATTTCTTTAGACTTATTTCCTTGTTTGATTTCGCCTGAATGCTGAGAAACATCCTTGCCGACGCGGCAGTCTTGGAGGCTCGAATCTCTTTTCCGGGCTTAGGTCGACGCTCAAGCCCTCCAGGGGGCGCACATATATTGGTTTATGTATTTATGTAAGTGTAAAAAGCTATGTATATATACAAGAAATATGTATTTTCATTTTTATTTATATATCAATCTCGTTTCATTATTCTTAGACTGTGTACACTGCATAAGTAGCTTGAGTAGATTTAGCGCAGTTTTCGTCGCATCAAGGAAAATCTGCAAAACCCATCACTCCGAAAGAATGTTGCTCAGGTTGCAAGCTTTTGGCTTGCCTGCGGAGGAGCTTCGTCCGTGGCGGCCTGAGGTTGCGAGTGACGTTGACACCAAACAGCAAACAGCAGACCAGTCTGATGTGAGGCACAGTCGCATCTTGAAACGCTTGCAACGTCAAGGACAAGTGGTGTGAAGCTTGGTAGGGAAGCGGTGGTGCGTGTGAGGTTTTGCCCCAAACAAGTAAAGACAGAGTAGATAATGATGTGTGGAAATTGTGGGTGTATGCGCGCAGATTCTCAGTGTCCTTGGACTCGAACTGATGTACACGAGTTTTTACATGTGGATCTTGTATACGCAGTGGGTGGGTATCGGTTTTCTTGCCCGGTTTTGATGTCCATTTTCATGCACCTCCAAGATCGGCAAGCACCTCCCGATTTCCGTGGGCCTTCGCAGAAATTATTACCCTTGCTCCGACTTGCCAAATTGGCGTTGATCATTTCCATACAGAAAAATCCAGTTTCCAGAAAATGGCTGAACCAGAAAGGACATTAACACCTTGCGACCAATTTCCTTGTTTTTTAGCACTTCAAGATTGAAGGCCTTCGATACTTTTATTCCAAGCTGTTTTGGTTTCAGGCATTCTTTTGATTATGTTAATTTGGCATCAAATAATGCAAACAAAACAAAACCGATGTAGGTCGCAGGTCGGCAAATACATGGTTTGTAGATGTTTGTAGATGTTACTTGTAGAATGTACAAACATAATATGTACAAATATCACCTTGGGTGGCTGAAAATGATGGTGCCCCTACAAGGACTAGGAGAGGATTTTTTTTTGAAGATCCTACCAAAAATGTAGGACGTACTAGGAAACAGCACCACTGTTGGTGTCATAGGTGCATCAACTTCCTGCATCTCCAAGGTTCCCATGGCACCTTTGGGCCTTGAGGAAGCTCAGCTGGAGCTTGGTTTGAAGCACGTTGAGACGTCACGGACTGAGCACCAGAAGTGGTTGAACCATGAAGTTCTTTAGCCTTCAAATGACATTCCTAGCTGCTTTTTGATGTTTTTTGCGGAATGCGTTTGTTTGCAGTGTTTCATCAGTGTTTGTCAGTTATGCATATAGTTTTGGCAAGATCAAGCGGAGTAAAATCAAAAGTACTTGCAACATCTTGCAACACTCACAACATTGGATTGCAGTATATGATTGGATGTCTCATGAACTTTCAGTGTTTTGCCATTTTCAGCCATTACAAATCAACGTTTCCCATGCTCATTTTGCTTTCAAAGCTGATCCCAAGAATTGTAGAAACCCTCGAGGTTTGACCATCTACGGCAGCCATCTCCTCCAGTCAAGGGCTTGGGGGGTTGAAACCTCCGTTTCTCCCGAATCCGAATCGTCCGGGACGACCAGGTGACCAGTGAAGCTGCTGTCATGACCGAAGATCCGATCCATTCAGATCCTCCACCTCCGATGCCTGAGTGTTGTGAATGTTTCTTGGCACACTTTTTTTGTGGGATGGTAAATACTTCTGATGTGTTATATGAAAATGATTGAAAATGTACAATTGAAAAAAAGGATGACGAAAACTTATGAATTTGTCGTATTATGGAAGTATACTGCTGAGTTGCGCATGTTTGTTGCTGGTTGATGACCAATGTGATTCTCAGAATTAGTGGCAAATGAAGCTTGGTTCACTGCTGTAGGTGAAGAGATTGCCGCCTTTTTAGAGAGTCTTGATGCTGCAGAGGCTGTCTCAAGTCGCGAAAGCTGATTGTAACTCTGGGACCGTAGATCATCCTGAGTCAAGACTGGGAGCCTCCAAGTTTGTGAATGAAGTGTTTGAATGTGCCATATTGATCCATATTGATCATATCCAACAGCTGCTGATGCAGAGGCTACAGCAGCTTCCAGAAAGCAAGGCCTGGAAAAGAAGACCTGCCAGCCCTGATGCTGACATTCCAGATCGCTGTGCTGCAAAAAGACTGGCGATGCATGTCTTGCCTCAGAAAGGCAGGTTTTATGTCGTTCCTGGTCATTCAGGCTGTCTTGATGGTTTGCTGTCAGCGGCAGCGGCTATGCAAGAAGAGATGGGCCAAGACAAATCTGGAGGCAGTTGGTCCCCTTACTGGCCGTTTGATGTCTCGAATGTCTCGGATTGTTCACGATTCTGGTTGCAGCTAATGGACTCAAATGCAAATAAGAAATTGGTATGATCGTGACTTGGCCTTTTTGATTTTCCGAAAGGCGTGGACAGTGTGCACGAGGCAGGTGCGGTGTGGCCAAAGCAGAGTAGAGGAATGTAGAGGATGGAGTAGAGGATCGTAACAAGAGGTATGTAAACGTGATCTTAATGGGTTGCAAGATAGTTCTTCTGGAATCTTTAAGTTTATAGACAGGTTAAAAGATCTCCCAACATCAGATGCAAAGAAATCCCATGCATATTCATGAAGCAAAATTCCACAAGATGGTCAGCTGATCAGGCCACAACCAGCCCAACCCGCGACCATTCCGCTGAAACTCGATGGAAAAGGAGAGGGGCTGAATGCGTGGCAATTCCGGAAAGGGGAGTGAGGTGTAAAGTCAGGCTTTACAGTTTGCATACGTTCCAAAGAAGGTAGTGCCGCTCCGTTCATTGCCAACATGGAATGATTAAACATGAAAAACATGAAAAAATGTGTGCATTTCAAAAAAATGTACGTTCCTTTGAATCGAGAGTCATCAATGATTTCAGATACTTTTTCAGCGCAAGGAGGCGGCGGAAGGTACACCTCACGGCGGTCGTCGATGCGCAAGACGACTCACATCCAGAGGCTGTCGATTTTTGAGACCAAGGTTTTATCAAACTGGGACCTGTAAAATAGTGAGATAAAACATCGATAAAACATCGAAAAAACATGATGGAACATGATAAGACTATACTTTTCTTGGATCCTGTTGGCTAGTTACCTTCCGAACTTGTAAATTTGATGCTGAATCGGAGTCAATCCCATCTTCCACCAATCCAATGTCATCCAGTACCACTCAACATCACTCACGTTACCAACGCTCATTATCTTTAGCACCACAATCCCTCTGTACCAATCTCTCAAAAATCAAAACACATCCCACCTGGTTCCATCAATGCTTCAGACATGTTTCAGAAATCCGAGAAGATCTGATTCTTAGAAGATGGCATGAACCAGAACCAACCGTTCCATCACCACTGCATACTGGATGCAACATTCAGATGTTGGATGAGTCTTGCATGAGTTTCCATCCAGATTTCAGGAGCATCCGCCACCATGGTTGTCTGTACCTTCTGCTCCTGAAGTGTTGGGCGCTTATAGGAGCCCTCATTTAAGCGGAGTCGCGTGTTTCCGACATGTTGGAGATGGAATCACAGTCTGTGTCTCAACGCTGCAAGGCTTCCATCTCATACTCACAGTCTTTGCGAAAGATCAGACGCGCTGTCCAACGAAGCTGCGAGCCCACCAAGTTCGCTTCCAAGTACACCGAAGACTGAATATCAATTTCATATCAAAGGTGCTTTTTCATCCGACATGTTCAATGTTTGACTCTTTTTTGATTTGACTAGTAAACTGAGCAGTTGTCGATTTTCTTCCAATATTTGAAGTGTCACCATTACCATACCCAGCTGAGGTGCAGTGCCAAGTGTGCCACGGTTCGAAGTGTCTCCTCCAGTTGCTTCAGAGGAAACTCCTGTGTCACCCAGGCGTCATCGTATCCTCCCGGTTGGTGGAACGGTAGGAACTGCACTGCTTTGCAAAGTTAGGGTTGGGCAAGTCTCAAGTTTCGGAGCTGGAAAAGCACAAGTTTTATCCTTAAAATCAACGATTTTGAGTCCCAACTTCATCCAACTCTGCGAATCGCCTACAGGTGCATGTCTGAGAAGATCTTTTCCAGGCCTCAGATTGCAGCAGTCTTAGATGGAAAACCGCAAAAACGAAGGAAATGTGCTTAGCACTGAGCCAAGGTCAGAAAACCAGCTGTGCCTCGTGCCCCCAGACAGGCTTGGACATGTTCACAGTGAATGAATCAGCTAACATAGATGATTGTTTGAGAAGATAAGAGAAGTAGATAGGAAATAAACTGCAACTGAGGATAGTATAAATTCGTATAAAAAGAAATTGTATGCTATTGTGATAGGTAATGGCTAATGGATGGTAACGGCCTGCAGGAAGTTTATGCCCAAATTTTCACCTGTTTTGCAAAAGGTGTCAAATGCCACCACAGCTCGACGGTCCATGTCTTGCGACCGGGACCGAGACCGCCCTCCAGTTCCAGCAAAGCCAAGGAAACCTGGGGCTGCCAGAAGCATGTTCAGGAATCCAGGATGGTAGATGAGAAACATATGCATAATATGCATACATGTGCATTTTTTGTTGAAAGCTAGTCATAGGTTCAAGGTTCAGCGGATGTGCACCAAATATACTAAAGAAATCAAACATGTCATCATGAATATTGATTTTCAAAAAATGATGTTTCATCTCCTCAATTCAAGACACATTCCCACAGACTCGTGGAAACCAATTGAACGTCTTACAGGAACTGCGTTGGCTCAGGACTCACCGCAGCGTCTCTCTACACTTTGAGGAGACCCATGACCAGAAGCCACCGCCACGAGAGCGACGACTTCAACTCAGGAATAGCTGGCAAAAAAAGCGGACTGTCATTGCTGGAGCTTGATGAAAGAGGTGCCAAGTTGTCTACAGTCTCATGAGAGTTATTGCCGTTGTGGAATGTTGTGAGGGGCTCTTGTGAATTAAGGAAAGGCCCCGCTTCCAAAGTGGAGTTCAAGGCCGAGTTCTGCAAGAAGCTGAGTTCTTTCCGGTTTTTTTCAACCTCAGATGAATGATTCTTGATATAATTAACAAAGGGCTACACTTTGATTCTTAGGGCTACATCCGTCCAGCTGCATCACTACGACCAGCAATACCTGCATCCTGCCGACCTGCATCTTGACGAAGTGGTTTGGTTTGAGCTTGGTATAAGTTTCTCCCTGCGGATAGGGTTACTGTGGGTTTTTCATGCCTTAGTAGCCTTAGTTTGTTCCTTTTGCTGCACAACCTCAGGTATCAGGCCATTCAGAGCCAGGCACTCAGGGGTGAACAGCGGACCCACACAGCATAGTCAGTTTTCCTTGATCTCAGGCACTCGTGCAAATCATTACCAGCTTGGCTTGGATATCAACAGCTGAGGTGCAGCACGAATGCCAATGTTTCTTGCAGCAGTGAAGCAACAGAGGTGCAGCAGAGTTGATTGTTGGAAGGACAGAGGGTTGCATGCCAAATCATATGAGTCATATGAGTATATAAGACTAGTAAAATGAGCCAATGCGTGTGTCAATGCTAGTGTGTCAAGCGTGTCTTATGCATTCTTAAGGCTGTATTTGAGCAGGTGAACAATGTGCAGCATGCAATTTGATTGTTGCAGTCCAAAGCGACAGCACAATCCAATGCAATGGAGTCAGATCAGAAAATGTACTGTAGAATCTCGAATTAGAGTTCGGTTTGCTTAGTTTAAACAGTCGCTGTGTCGACCTGTGCATCTCACCCAAATGATAAGTTTCTGAAGGTGCTGTCTCGACCTGTGCCATGCATCCAACTCAGTCGACATGGTTGATTGATGCTTGATGTTGATTCGTTGATTGTTGATGATGATTGTCATGTTTCTGTTGTTTTTTTGGAGGAATCATTCCAATTCCATCCAAGTGCTATGAATGTCAATGAATTGAAATTCATCACACAAATAGTGACTGAGGCAAGAAGGGGAGCACAGTGACCACTGCAACTTTGTCGGTGTTCTCCACGGCACCAAACGAACCTGTGGATGTCGGCAGCTCATCAGATAGAAGTTTTTGTGCTTGGCAAAGCAAACGTTATCATAAGAACCTGAATCACAGATGGTGAGTTTTTTTGAAACTGCTTAATGAAAACAAACATTTGCACTTGAACTTGTCTTTCATGATTCAAATATTCAAGATCTTTTTCGAAAAGACTTCCCCCCCCCCCAAACAAAAGAAAATGCAAAACTCCTCCCCCCCCTAAGATAACAGATAAATACCAGAGAACAGTTAAGAAAAACGTAGGGGTATTTGCCCAGCTCCTTGAAGCCCTAAAAAGAAAGGTCGACGCAGAAGATGTTTTGTGGGCTTTCCGTGGCATCCGACGACAAGTGGTGTGGAGCCTCAGAACTTCAACGAGGTTTTTCGAGGCAATGCTGTTAGATTAGAATGATTAGGGATGGTAGCCGGGTAGACAAGTAAACAATCCGGATCATAAAATGATTTACCCTCCCTCAAACTTACATAGCCCCTAAAAGATAGGCCATCCAAAAGGACAATTGACCTTCCAACCATTGATTTTCAGGGGCTATGTTGGTTTTCGGGAGGGTAAAATGTATGCAAGAGTTTGTAAACAACTACACTCATCTACACTCCAAGTACCATACATGATGGACTGATTTTGTAGCTGAGTTGAGATTGTATCACGTAATTACATGTAACTACTGGTACCTTGACTTTGTACCTTTGCAATCGCTGTGACTGTCGCTGCAGCCAAGGAACCTCCACACTTGCACTTCGGTCACATCCCTCGACAGCCAGCCTTTTATGGCGGCAGTTAGTTGTGACCCATGTTTTGAGCAATGTCTCAAGTCCAACAATCGCTGATACATGTAGATACATCCAATTGAAACGTGAAAATATTGAAGATGTGTTGAAGAAAACATGCTGTGTTACTAGCGAGTGGTGTTTCTCTTCCTGAACCATCCTGAACGTGAGTGACGAAAAGTCATCAGCCGCCTAAACTTGGCAGCATGATGCCAATACAGGCCTTGCTGAATCCAGAGTGTTTAATCGGTTCATCAGTTCATTGTGTACTAAGGACGGTTGCGATAGTAGCTGTTTTTTTGGATCTGTCAAGTCATGGAATCTTTTGGCAAAGCCTCAAAAAAGGTCTCAATTTCTTGTGCATATTGGTTGGGCTCACAATAAGTGGGCTTACAGGACAAATGTGGCAAAGACTTCAGGGAGAAAGGCAAGACAGTGAGACTCTGCCCAGTGATTGGCGCAACCAAATGCTGATGTACAGCCATTTGGTACTGGAGCCTGACCATGGAAAATCAAGGATAACCCTTACCATCCAAGTAGCAGTCGGCTATTCTTGGCCATCATGTGCTTGTGCCTGTACTTGGATTTACAAGGATCAAAGCAATTTGCTGGACGCAGTTGCAAGCTCAAACGAACAAATTGTAGAACAGGATTGGACATATTTGACATGGTGTTAGTAGTGGCAGCTTCATGATCAATCCTTCATAGTGTGATCTCATTCATAAACAAGTACTTTCAGTTGGCTTGATCACAAGGCATATTTAACTTGTTAGCCTCCAACAAGCAGGAGCCTAGCAGCCTGAATACTCAAGAATTCAACGTTTCACCTCATGATGCAGCCACCGTTGTCGACACAAAGCGATGCAAAGTTAATCAAAATGCTGCAGCATCGAAGAGCTGCAAAATCTCAAGCAACAACACCCAGCAATCTTTCTACAAGCTCCAGAGACACCTTGTCATTTTCTACTGGCAAAGGATATCGAATCAATACTAGCTTGCCCCGCTTGCCCAACCTTTCTGCAGCTCAGATACCCATTGGAGTTAGTGCTGCATTCTTGGTGTCATCTTTGGTAGATTGTAGGAATCAAGAAGACCCTACCACCCGGGCTGCATACAGGTTGTTGCAAAGCAAAGGCGAAACACTTTGTGGTTGTGTACCGCAACGCCAAACCGTCGACTTCACGGCAGATTTGTCGAAGCATCCTTTGGATCCCCCCACCCATCCCACTCATCCCATCACTGGTGGTCGCATCATTGGTCCAAGTCGAACACATGTAGCACATGCTTGGGATGCCAAATTTGAAGCATTGGTGGATTGCCTTTTACACGATGCTGGGTCGGACCTTGATCGTCGATATAATTTGGATATTTTTAATGCGCAAGAGATGGAGTCCATTCCATCTGCTGGAAGATCAACTGTATCAACTGACAATTCAGGTGAAGATTCCGTGGAATCTTTACAAGCGATAGTTGCTGGAGTGCAAGAAGTCCTGCTTGTTCTGGACAAAGATGCCTTGTGTTTCTCTCGTCTTTGGGTCTTAACAGAGGCAATGATGGCTGTTCAAAAACGCAAGCTGCGGATTGTATCTACGACTTGCTGCCTCGGCAGCACGGCAAAGGATATCCATCTCTGGGAGGAGCGCATCGATGCGATCGATTGGACTTTGGCCACATCTTCCAGGAAGAAAGATGAGCGACGACTGAGAAAGTTTGCGGAGAGAGTTTGGGATCATGGAATTGGTACTGATAGACTGCTTGCTCAGCTCAAAGTCGCATTGAGAAAATACATCTATGGTCAAATTATGGTGAAGGAGCCAGCCTCAGCTCTATCAAGATTCATTGATTCATTGGCAATCTTTAGGTTCCGTGCTGTACTTTAGTTTTAGATAGAGCTATGCTATTCTCCAGCGTTCCTAGCTGCCAAGGCCGTTGAGAAAGGAGACTGCACCGCAATCACAGCTGCTTTAGAAAGAGGCATCCTCAAGCAGCGGGACAGTGCTTTGAAGCAAGAGATATGCCCTAGCGCAGACACAAGAGTGAAATCGAACACACGAGATGCTTCTTTATCGTGTGGCCATTCATCAAGAGAAGATTCATATCGTCATGAATCGTGATGTATCAAAGAGATTCAAAGTGGTTGTCAGTGTTTTGTATGGTTTGGTCATTTTGGGTGTTTCCAAAAAATAGGGGTACCCCAAAATGGATGGTGAAAATAATGGAACACCCTATTAAAATGGATGATTTGGGGGTACCCCTATTTTCGGAAACATCCATTTGTTTGCCAGCATCACCATCCCAACATCCACTTATTTTATCTTATTTTGCAGGTGCATCTCTGGAACAACGGGACGAGAGACTGGCCTGATTGATAAGCATGGGGAACCCAACTGCGGTTTTTTCAGATTCCAACAAGTGTCCGTTTAGATGCGTTTAGGAGCGTTCAGGATAAGCCAATTGCATTACAGTAATACCAAATATGGCTCATACAATTGATTTGCGATGATTCACGTATGTCATAATTATATATGATTATGTCACATTAATATTGGCACACACGATCATGCTTAAGGGCACCACCTTGACAGATGTCAGTTCCTTGAGAGCGCCAGGCTGATGGTAACACGCTTGAAGACTTGGCATCATTCTACAACCACCAGGCAGTCCATCAGCTGATGTCAGTTGTTATCATTGCCAAACACATTTCCCTCCACAGGCCATTGAAGAGATGCTTTTTGAGAGGCACAGCCATTCAAATGAGTGAAACGAGTGATGTGTTATGTGATGGATGGATATGAGTTGATCATTTTTGCTCCGATGCCGCTTTTGAAGGCGAATGCAGGGAATGAGCCATCAGCCACTGTCGACCTTTTTCTTGCCGGAAGATCTTATGGATAAATGTTGGATTCCCAGCAGCCCCTGTTGTATGTGTACAGCTGTGTGTTGTGTTGGTTAGTTGGTTGGTTGGTCGGTCGGTCGGTCGGTCGGTCAGTCGGTCGGTCGGTCGGTCGGTCGGTGGGTTGGTTGGTTGGTTGGTTGGTTGGTTGGTTGGTTGGTTGGTTGGTTGGTTGGTTGGTTATGAGTGTGTGAAACAGTTTCGTTGAGCCTTCCATTAGAACAGATTGAGGTTCTGCTGCCGATCCAAACGTGCTGCTACCATTTATGATGCACCAGATGGATGGAAGAAACGACGACCTTTCTGAAGTCGTGGCTTTGCAAGCAGATATGCAGTAAGATATCTTGAAATGCATATTGCTGATTGGTTGGAATCTAGGTACTTTTAAGACAGGACCTTGCATATTGGTTTTTTTCTGGTCATATTCTCATTGGCAAGATTGAATTTGCATAGTAGAGAGTGCCAGAGTAGATGATGTAGATGTGTTTTTCTTGAATTGTACTACTGACTCATTGGAAGATACTATATAAGCATATATAAGCAGTCTTTGTTGAAAAGGCTTCCCATGAGATCACTGTATTAAGATTGAATTGATTCAATTACAATTTCTTGATGTTGGGGTCTTTCACGAGTCAAAGACACGTTGGAACGTCCCACTGTCTCCAAGGACCAAGATCCTGAAGATGAAAAATTGTGGCAAATCTTGTCTTGTTTGGAGCCTTCTGAGAAGCTGCCAGACCAAAATGGATCGTGTAGCAGCTGTGTTTTTTTGCAGTGCCACTTGCGACTTGGATGATGCTTTTAGAAAGCTTTGGAATGAATTAATGGCGCACAGGCATCCGAATATATTTGCCTCAGCCTTTCAAGCTTTTACCAAGACTCCAGCTTGCATCCTGTAAATTGTAGTTATCAACAAGGAACTTTAATCCCATCACAATTGGTCAAAGGAGTCATTCCAACATAGCTTTATGATGTGATAACTTGAAAGTGCGTGTGCCCTCGCAGTCTTCAATACCCAATTGAATTTTCCAATGGCGCGGCTTGGCGCGTGGTTGATTGTCAGCATCTTACGACGCATCTTACGAAAGATTATGATATCAATGATAAAGATACACCCCCGAAATTTAACATGGAACCTGAAAATGATGGTTTGGAAGATGATTTTCCTTTTCCAGGGGTGTATTCTCAGGTTCCATGTTAATCTTCCGGGGTGTATCATGATCAATCATGGAGACATTCAAGTCGTCGCATCGTAACGAGGCCAGCTTTCCACTTGCTGCTGTTGGCCTTGAGGCGGTGTTATCACAGCCACGAGTGGCCTCATGGCATGGCATGTACTGTAGATGATTGATGATGATTCTAGGTGCCTTAGGAAACGATATGAGGTGTTGTGAATATTTGTGAATAGTCTATTACATGTAAGTGCTAGGTGCTAGGTATATAGATATTAAATTTGGATTCGGGATCACATCTCATCCATCATGCGTTGTGCCAGGAGATTTTCTTCTTGAACACATCAAAGGGAGAAAGTTTGCTGAGGCATTGGAGAGTGAATCGTGATGGATGATCTAGCTTTACAGACGAGTGGCAAAGAATCACCACAATCAGCACCGGGTTGCAGGTCTGCGAGTCACACAACGTGGTGGTCTTAGAGATTTGCAAAAAATAGTGTCAGTTTCTATGGCATGTGTATCCAACTATATGATTCAACCGTGCAAAATTGAAGAGTTTCTAGGGCTGCTAGGGTGAACCTTTAAGTGCACTTTCGTTAACCACGGCCAGGCCATTTTGGCAGTTGATGCCACACTTCCAGACGGAGTTGCCTGGTCAATGTGGTCCAACCACAGTCGTTGACCTCGGTGTGCCATGACCAAACAACCAACCGCCATGCCGCGCTGAAAACCTGGGGTGAAACACCAAGGCAATCATGGTTTTGAATGCGTTAAAAGCACAGGGGTTGCCAGCAGCTGCCAGAATCTTAATGCGCTTAATGCCTGTTGAAGCCAGTTCTTTGAAATTTTGAAAAGGCTTTGAATATGGTAGAATACAATGTGATACAGTACCTGAATGAGACTGAAGATTTGAGTTGCAAAAAGGTTGCACATCTAAAGTATTCGGGTGCATCTAAAGTTGATCCCTTATTTAAGATCAAAACCCCGTGAAGCGAAGCCGGATCTCTCGCAGGTATCTTCCATGTACTCCTCGCACTTTGGAAATTATTCAGAGGCCAAGCCCTCATCAACTGACAGAGTGGACCTTGGAGGATCAAACACATCAAAACTTGCTGTCTTGAGGAATATCACTACTGGGACTCCGAGAACCTTTACAGTGCGGACCACGAGTGTATCAAGGCTTGGTAATACCAATCGTGTCAGACCACGTCACCTTCTCCAAAAGCTGGTCTCGGCGAGGAAAGCACAACACCCTGGAAGGGCTCCCTTGAGCAGGTTGGGCTGGGGATGGTGGTTGGTTTTTTTCAGGAAAAATTGGCATGACATCACCCATCCATTGATCCATTGATCCATTCATTGTCAGGTTGCAGCTTTCTTCACATGTCATGGAGCTGAAACAAAACCTGCCAGGACCTAATTTGTATCAAGGGTATCTCAATGGTATCCAGGATTCAAGTCATCTCTGTGTTATGAGGTTGAAGCCAACGCTTCATCTTTGACAGAGTTTCGCTCAATGATCAAGAAGGCCATTTGAGATGGGTTTTTCAATCACTGAGATTCACATTTCCCACATTATCCCCCTTTATTTATGTCATGCTTAGTCTGTGGTGTTCCTTCACGATGGAGGCACGACTTATTTTTTCATGATTTATTTCTTGAACAAGAGCTGGCAAACAGTCAGAAATTATGCCATCTATGTGGAGCCTGGCTTTCTCAACTTCTACGCAACACCATACAACCACCCTTGGGCCTCTCCGAAACCCCCCTCCTCATCTCAGAGAGTTTTGTCGTATGCTAAAAAGTGGCGATTTTGGTATGCTATGGTTGAAAGGATATGAAAAGGCAAAAAGAAAAAAACAATATATTTACTCCAGCATGACTCAGCATGACTACAAGGTACATCAAGGTACTATAAGGTCAGAGTCATAGTTTCTCGCGGTCTCTCATGATCAACAGGCGTTTTCTGAGGAGCAGCTCAGGCCATCACGCATGCATGAGCAGATAGCACTGACACTGCCAAGTCACTCCTGTGATTGAGTTGCAACAGGTTTGTGACCATCAACTTCAATAGACAAACCTTGCATCAACGAGGACGATGAGCATCCCCTACATTCTGGCTAACATTTGTGGTTTCAGTTAGAGCATCCTTGGGCTAGATTAAAACGGAAATTCAACGTCGCATGTTTTGATTTCTGTTGATTTGCAGGAGTTGGACATCACAGCCCCATTGGCGCTTATGATGCCATGACCGATCGCGTGCTGGTTCTCGATGTGGCAAGGTGAAAAACTGTTACTTTTTACACTTTGACAACCAAATCCTCTGGATCGTTTTGCAGACTGTTGCGCATGTTGCGCATGGTGGCAGGTATAAATATCCTCCATGGTGGGCTGCTTTGCCAGATGTCTTTGCGGCAATGCAGTCCTATGCAGCTTGGCACAGCAATGAACAGGATGCCTTTGAACTTTGATCAACCATTATAAGTTGCATCCTCAAACAAGTGCTGTTGCGAGTGCAAAAAAGAAAACCCATAAAAAGCTTATATGTCCATGTCATGTTCTGGATGTCATTAAGCGGTCTTGATTTATAAATGGTCAATATATAAATCAGCACGAATATGATCACACATATACACATACATGTTTACAGTATCATTATGTATGCATGTAGAAAGAGAGAGAGAGAGAGAGTTGTATTTCTTTGTGGTGTCGTATATCTCACAGACACAATGTCATACTGCAGTCATATCCAAGCAAACCAGGTACCTGGCTTCTTCTCGACACGTCGCGGGTATATTGAAGTGGGTTTGGCCAATGTTGAAGAGAGTTTTGCAAGATCGAGTACTACAAAACCCCTTCAAGATACCTTCCGCACCCTCCTGAAGTCTTTGCCAATTGGTTGGGAGGAAGTCTAGCACACAAGACCCTTGCTTCTGAGAAGCTGTCAGACCAAAATGGATCGTGTAGCAGCTGTTGTTTTTTTTTTCACTGTGCCACTTGCGACTTGGATGATGCTTTTAGAAAGCTTTGGAATGAATTAATGGCGCACTGGCATCCGAATATATTTGCCTCAGCCTTTCAAGCTTTTACCAACACTCCAGCTTGCATCCTGTAAATTGTAGTTATCAACAAGGTGAACCAGTGGGAATCAGGGCATCCAAGTTCCATGAGACGGACATACAATTGCAATTTTGATCGCCCTTGATTTACAACTTCGGGCCGTCCTATGTATATCCAATGCTCTCCTCAAGGCGTCGTGTTCAACGCGTCGACCGAAGCCTGTGGACGTTAACCCCATTATAATTTGTCAAACGAGTCATTCCAATAGAGTTTTATGATTTATGATATGAAATACTACTTGCAAGTGTGAACCCCTTGGTTGCTTTTCATGGTTCTTTCACTTGTTTTGTGAAACTGCGTGTTGTTGTTTCCGTCAACATCACGTGCGTGAAGGAGTGCATAGACTTCTGAGCCAATGCTGCTCCATTGTACCAAAGGTGGGGCTCCTTAGTGTTGGGAAACTGGTTCTGCTTGCTGATTGAGTGCTGGCTTAGCATTCTTAATTGCTACAAGTAAGGCTCAAAACATTGGAAGAGGGCAGTGTTGCACTTAGTGTCTGCATGGAAATCTCGTTCAGTTGGAAGACACTAGAAGTATAGATGGTATTTGATGAAGTTTCAGTAGGTAAACATCAATAAAATTCAATAAATATGAAGGAATTCAATGGAATTCATATTGTTCCTATCTTGCCTCCACTGGCTTTTTTCGTCAGCACATCATTCTTGCGTGTGTCTTTCAAAAAAAGGTCGGCTCTTCTCCGAAGGGCTCCGAAACCAGTGTATGGCTGGAGACCTCAGCTGAATGCGAATGTTGCATTTTCCCTTGCTACGCGAAAATGAAGAAGATTCCACTGTGAGATATGGATATCTCACCGTTTTTTTTCTCAAAAGAAATGCCATGTGAAGAAATGAACTTGAGGATCAAGCTTCATGTTTAATCGAAGGCCGTTCATCAAAGCCTTTTTGATGGAAGGCCGTGCTTTTTCTAGTCCTTCAAGCCCCTCAGATGTGCCACGGATGCAGCTAACATGTCAACACCACCGATGCACTTCACATCAAGACTACACCAGGCACGCAGCCTTTGTGCGAAGCTACAGGGTCTTTCAAGGCATCCTGGCCCATCCTGGCCCGGTTGTTCGTTGACATTCTGAGATACTAAACGGGTTTCACTTGGTTTCACCATCGGAGGGATTAAATTACTCATTTGGGGCTTGAGCATTTTGAGACTGATTCTTCTGTGATTCTTTGATGGTTGTTGTATATTGTAACCCGGCAGTTTTGCTTGGGTTGAATGAACCGCCGTTTCTTTCAGGCAGACTTCCCCCAACAAGGCGCATTCGACCAATGAAGATTGTGTGTGAATACTGAATACTGCGGCCTGCAGGTGAACCATGCATCATGTCTTTCCAAGTGTTGTTGCAGGACGAAGCCGCATTGCTTTGCGATACATTGGTGAAAGCCTGAGCCATGATGATGTATCATTCCAACCAAACATAGACCACATGAATGTACCATTGTGTGTCTAGGCTCGGCGCTGTAAGCAATGGTTTTCTGATGTTCTCTGGAATAAAGAAAATACTCGTATCGTACCTTTCATGTTTGGTGTGTCTTCTTGTTATGATTTTTTTGTAGAATTCTTTTTGCCTGTACATGTTAGGTTTAAGTCATATAAAGCAGTGCAAGTCCTCGTGGTTTTCCATGCTATTGGCAGCAAGAGATTGCAAGAGTCCAAAGGCTCGACGGCTGAAGGCAGAGTAGGAGGCTTAGCATGTGGTACTCTTATAATTTTCTCAGAAATATGGCACGTTTCTGTTGACAGTGTCAGGTTCTTTTAACTGTTGCCGCATTCTTTCCGGAACAATGGGTCCTGTTTTTCTGACAGGATTGCTACCTTTTCAGCAATTGATGTGAAGGGCTCAAGACAATTTCACTATGTCGCCATATGTCTCCACCGGACTGTGCAAGGCAATTTCACATTGTTGCTTACTAGTTACTATACTTGGTACTTAATCGACATGATTTGTCCTGAATCTTGACCTGAGGTGCATCAACTTTCTTTGAGCTTGGCGCAGCAAGGATCTCAATCAGCAAGCAACGGTTGCATTGAAGACTCGGTTCAAGCCTTAACATCCAGACCTTAGGCTGAACCAGAGACATACTCTCATCATGGACACTTTGGCTTCTCATGCTCAAGACTTAGGAAAACAGTGTGTTCTTCTTTTGGATTTGTGGCTGTGTGCTGTGTAAGTTGCTGTTGCTCCCAGTCTCCAGCGTTTACTATCACTTGGTCGTAGTAGTCACTGAAGCATGGACAACGGATGCACAAAGATGCCACTACCCTTGGGTGTTGCAAACAACTAGAGGAAAGGAGACAAATTGGTTTGGAGCAGCATACGCTTGATGTAGGAATGTGTGCGTCTTGCAAATTTCCCAGGCTCTTCGAGGGATGATGTCGTACTCCATCTTCGTTTTATGCGACTTGGATCTCAGCTTCAATATTTTTACATGATATTACACATCCCAAGATGAAACACTGGAATGCTGCATCAGAAATGCTTCTTCCTAACTTTTGTGGATTTGTATATTATTGATCTACTTGGTCCTCATTTTATCCGCTGATAGCAGCACCCACCGTACACGGAACATCACGGAACACACTGAGCAAGGTGGCCTTGTGAATGCCTTTGCACGGAATGGCTATTTGCACCGGCAACTGATGGATGTGAAGTCCACAGAATTGTTTGATAAAGGTGGTCACGAGATCTGAATTTGAATTGTCTGTCAGCTACGGCCATCGCTGGAATCGCCCGAGGCAACTGCAAGCTACGTGGCTCAGCGGGGTGATGAGCTGTCACCGGTGGACATTGCAGTGTTCCGCGCTGAGTGACTTCATCAGGAAATGGACCAGATACAAAAGATATGAGCATAATTGAGCTATATGTTTTTGCATTCAGATGTGACACAAAATACCAAAACTGACAGGAGTGACACGGCATAAGGCCGCATTGGAGGCAACTTATACGCTCGAAATAGCATGACATGATGGCATATGGGTCTATACCGCCCTCCCTTGATACATATGAAGAATGTATCCAGTGTCCGCATCACGGATTCTTGAGGTTAGTATATGTGCTGAACTCAGCATAAGCTTTTACGGGCAGCATTTCATGTCCACGAGATGACATGAGCGATTCCGAGGCCTATGCGGAGTTGTCATATAGTCCGCGAAGCAATCTGTTGGAGGTGCTGTATCTTCCATCAAACGTTATTGCCACTGATGACGCACCAGATCGTAGATTCCAACAACATTATCGGGAAGCTAAGTTTTGCCATCAGACATGTTTTGTCTCTACGTATCGATGGCAATGATCATAAACAACCTCAACCATATTCGCTTGTTGAAAGCGTCACTGTGTCCTGTCATTTTCCCTTGTCAGGTTTGCGCCGCGCGCCTCCAAAAGACCTTCTTAGAGGCACAAGAAAAAGTGGAATATGAATGAATGAATGGATATGAATTAATATAATATGTATATATATGTACGTAATATGTATTATTTGATTGTATGAAATGGTGTTAATATGAACTTGTGGAAGAGAACACATCTAGATGTTAACATATCAGCAATGTCCAACTCCTTTTGTCCAAAATTGAAGGTTGGAGCTCCCAACTGCTCTAGCATTATGAATTCCTACGCCCGCCTATCAGCAAGGAACTTGAGTTTAAAGCAGGCGAAAAAAATTGTGCAGCACAAGTTTGTGATCAGTAGCAAAAATGTTCTTAAATGCTTGTTTGATCTCTTATGTTTGGTATTGTTTATTTACCTCTTTGTTCTGGCACTCAGGAATGCAACCCAGTTGTGTTTCATTGCCTTTCCAGGCCTTTCAATCTGGAGAGTTTGTTTTGATGCCAAAGCATTCCCACTTTGTGTTGATTCTTCGGTTTATTGTGTCCAGGGCTATCGTTCACGCTGAGCCGGAGACGTTTGAAGTGCACCACATAAGCTGCTTGGACAAAATTGAAACAGACTCATACAATTTGATCAAGACAAACATGAACTTGGGGGCTGATGACGCCTAAGGCGTCATCATGAATTCTTATGCCAAGTGCGCAGTTTCCAGCTCAGACTGAAGGGTCCCAAAATCCTGTGGTTATTTTGGAGGTTGAAGAGATCTCAAGAAAACAAGAGGTATTACGCCAACAAAAAATCAGCTGACAGTTCAGTCGTAAGTTTCTGGACATTTTTGAGGTCCGGAAGAGCCAGACGCAACACCGGCCATAATTCGTTCCAAAAATGAAAACCTGAACCTTCCTTGGTTGGATTTTGCCAGGATGCACCTCTTGGGTGACTACCTGGTTGACAGGCCTATCAGAATGTCCTTAAGATACACCACATAACGTATTCTTGTGCGGTTCCCTGTGAACAACACTGGGTTACGGTAATCGATGTATCTAGTCGTTCCATATTCCCTTTCACACCAACAAAAACTCATGCTGAAGTGATCTTGAACCGGTTTGTGCTGGGTGAATGGTGAGCTATAGTCGTTTCGCAAGAGATTCCTGCAAAATTATGCAAATTCATGTCTGTGAAACATTATGCTGTAAAATCAACCAGATTTGTTTGTGAGGGGAGATCAAAAAACTCCATCCATCTTGGGGTGGTATCCTGGGCAGGGTTACGCAGCTGAGCCCGCAAAATGTCTCCAACGTGGTCCATGCATTCTCCAGGGTCAGCTGTCCGCAGCTTAGTAAGCCAAACTTCCAACCTCGGCAATGGTTCAACCGATGCTAATCCGCAGCCAAGGTTACAACCTTCCACTCTTCCAGAACCTCGTGAGCAGAGTGGATCTTCCCGGATTTTTTGGAAAAAGCAGTTGGATGGATGAAGTTCTGGTAGTGAAGTGATTTCCTGTTTTTCAGGTTAGGATCAAAATACACGGAAAGTTATTGTTTGTTCCTTGTTTTTTTTTGGCGCACAAAAAAACGATACAACTTCAAATGGGTCTTCTGTTAATGATAATATGCATCTATATGTAACCATGTTTGAGGCTCGACATCCAGGTCCAGCCTGGTGTTTTTGGCGGTTTTTTTGTCCTGACCTGACCGGAAGGTGGCATCAGAAGATCTGAGTGCTTACAAACTCTATGAGCTCGGGGTCAGATCCTCATGGCATCTCATGATTTTACCATGACTCCACCAACTCGCCAGCCATTTTTTGTTGCAAAGGTGCTTTGCCACAACTTAGCCAAGCTGAGATCTGGAGGAGCAACGCTGGAAGCCAAGAATCTTCGCAACAGTAGGTGACTGTTTGATTCTTTTGGTTGCAGTGAACCTCTCACAAAAAAAATGGGAAGAATTGTATGTGAGTATGAGACACCAAAGATAAACATTATCATACATTATCTATATATAGGTGCATGTCTAGTCTACACGATTTGTGATTATCCTACCTCTAAATTGACTTCGAAACATAGATTTGATCTTGAAAAAAAACTTGCTTTGCCCTAGGGTATACAATGCCATGTTTGGCGAGCTGGCTAGACGACCTCCACAAGTCTGGGAACCAAAGGCTGTGGCCCAGGCCTGCATCTCAGCTGAGGCTTGGATCGCAGGTGGTAGGAATCCGGGATGTAACATGTAGGAATCTCAGGTCTTGGATGCCATGAGAAGGCGGCAAATGTTCAGCAGGGCACTTAAGATTCTCCGAAAAATCCGAAAATGGTGGTATTTTTTATTTTTTGTGAACGTTGGATCCTAGGTTTGTGAACAATATGTTTCTAAAAGATCCAACCCAAAGGCAAATCAGAATGAGTTGACACATACTGTTGTTGCAAGAAATCCTGCACAGGCGCGGGCATATGAGACAATACACTGTGATGGGTACCCCCGCACCCCCTTTTCAATGTTGTCTTCTCACGCTGTGCGCCAGTGCAGGATTTCAGTCGTTCAACTCCTTTGCTTTGGTGACAAATATTCCCTACCAATGTTAAGTAGGGAGCACGAGTGTCAAGACTCCAAGTGTCTTTATGCAGGATTTGTTCCATCAACTGTATGTATCCATGCATGTTTGCAAATATTATGTTTCTATGTATGTGTGTGTGTGTGCGTATGAATATTCTTATTTAGACAGGTTTAGATACATGCTGCATGTACTATGATATATCTATAAATCTATTGTCTGGATTCTTCACACCCTTTGTCGGACAGAACCTATCCACAGACACAGACAGAGACCTGTGTCAGCTGCACTTTCGCGGTCTCTTTCTCTTCTCTTCTTTTGCCATTCCTGGTTTCTGCAAGTGGATCTTCAAGTTGGACACTTGGGAGGGAGGCTGGGATAGTGGGTCTTCACGTAAGGCGTTGGACACGGAGCGTGCTCGAACACAGCTCATACAACAGACATGCGAAAACGGAAGTATATAGGTAAAATTCAGACACATGACACAGGTGCGCATCATTTCGGTAGGGTCACCGCGCCATGACGCCGCCACATGGTTGGACGAAGTTGTCCGACCATGAGATCCAGAAGCAAAGCGATGGACCTTTGCAGTGAAATTGCAGACAGATTAGGCAGAGACAAGTCTGTCATTGCCCGGGCTTTGGTCAACCAAGTTCCCCGCCTTCAGCAGGGGCGACCCACTGCCTTGACCAGGGTAATATTGCTTTCACGAAGAGCAAGCTAGCCCACTTAGTCAAGACAGCAGACTGCCGCTATACAGTGACTGCGGCCATGCTCAATAGAGCATGCAACCTCAAGATGTTTGGGCGGTGAGTCGCAACTGCATTGCACCATGAAGGCATCTGAACTTCCGAAAGCCGCGGGAGAAGCCAGTTCTGACAGCTGCCAACATCGCAGCTCGCTTGGCTGCGAGGGGCAGGGGAGAAGGACTGGATGTAGGATATGTAAAGCCCAAGGGAAGGTTGAATTGCACGAATGCCCGTAGTTTGTTGATTCTAGCTGGGGTTTCAAAGGCTCAATCCTGACCTCAGCGTCCTGGACTATGCCATTTGGAGCGAGAGCAACTGCCGTATTTATACTGTTTGACTGCTACGCGACCGCGGTGCATGTTGTGCGAACTGACTTTATTCACACTACTCTGCAGCAGCAAGCTCTTGCTCAGGGTTTGTGGATGCCGAGAGCCCACGAAGCTTTGACCTTGAATGGCATTTGCGTGGACGGCTTCTGCAAAGATGTCTTGGTGCTGCTGCGGGATGGCCGCCGTCCAGACGTTCCTGTGCGGTTGCCCTCATTGGCAGTTTGGCGGTGAGAGGGTAAGGCCTTTCTAGTCGCACTCTTGCGGCTGAACCCTGCACATATCCAAGCGACGCCGCAGTGTGCGTCCTTCCATCTCCTTGGCATGGAAGGCAAGAACCCAGGGGTGCATAAGAGTTAGCCAAATTCAGCCCGTAACGACGAAGCAGTTCGCCGCTCCTGGGCAGTGGCTTGGTGAATGAATAGATCTTCAAGATCTTCAACCGCCTCAGAAACATTGTGCGCAGAAGGAATTCCCGACGCCCCCTTCTCAATGTTGTCCTTGACCTCTCAATTGTGCGGATTTCACTCATTCAAGTCCTTTGCTTTGGTGGCAAATTGCTTTGCAATAGCTTTCGCCTGCGCGAGCATTGCTACGCCTCCAACTAGTGTTTGCACCCCTAAACGTGCTCTTTTGCTTCCTTATTTTCCCCTTGGCACCGCCCCCAGAGATCTTGCAGCAGCAAGCGGTCTGGCGCGAGCTTCAACAAACCTTGGAGAAATTTTTTTCTCTACCAATGCTAACTAGCAATACGGGATAATACGGGATTGTGATGCATTTTCCGCGTATGGCTTGGCTCTTGATAATGTTGAAGGTGTAGGCCTCAAGCAGATTGCAACTTAGGCCATGAGGGCCTCCTGGCATGGAACTCAGGGAACCATAGAAATTTTCACAAGGATCAGTGGTGAGTGATGATGGTGTAAGCCTATTTGGATCTTTTCGGTTCAAGCATGTTCAATCAATACAGAAACCGACCGCCCATGACTATCCACAATGGAAAAAAACACGTTGAATTTTTTGTTGTTTATAATTTTCTAATGATGTCACAGCAATTTGAAGGCGTGCAGAATGGGTCAAATTAGGTTGTGGTATTCGGAATGAGCAAGCATGGTATGATGGGCAGCAAACACTATGTTGCTGGCGCACAGCCGAGTAAATAACGAATCGAGACATGTCAAACGACTCTGGTTGTTGCTACGGGAACCACTGGCGCATTGATTTTCTTCGTAGAACCTTGCAGCATGTGGAATACCGTTTGGATGTCACAAAATGTGACATACATTGGTCCGCGAAGATCTAGCTTCCACAAGTTGCACTTGTTCCTTGTAAGGACAGTGTTCAAGAGTAAGTTGTTGAATTTTCGTTTCAGCCGGATTCTGGCTGATCATTCAGATGGTGATGTTCATCGTTTTGATTTTGATTTGTTTTTTGTTGCCGTTTCATTTTGTACAACCAGGGGCAGTCGATAATGTAACTTTTCGGCTAGAAACCTCACTTGTCGCCGCCGGTGGACATCAAACATTCCGAAAACATGCCTTCATACTTCATACCTGCGAGTCGCAAGTATGAAGTACGAAGGCATGTTTTCCGAATTTTTGATGTCCACCGGCGGCGACAAGTGAGGTTTCTAGCCGAAAAGTCACATTATCTAAAGTACAGCGGTACAATTTGGATATGAAATTGTTGAAGGTTTTTTGACATCATGCCAGGAAGCTCGAATCCCAGACAGAGCTGTACGGTCGCAGATAATTTTTTCACAAGAATTCATAAGACTTGAATGTACCTGAGAAAGAAAGTATACGTATGCTGGATGAAGTCTCCTCTTGGGCCGCTCAGACCACCCCCAAGGTTTCTCGGTTTAGCGATACTGGCGATACTGATGCATTTTGCAACAACTTCCACAGCAACGTCACTTTTTGTTTCTGCGTTTTCCGCACAAAATCGTGGGCCACGCTGCTTGAGTCGTGTTGGTAGATTCTCAACGTTGACGATTCCCACGGTGCTGGCATCGCGCACGCAACCTTTGGA
The DNA here is from genome assembly GCA_000507305.1 of Breviolum minutum Mf 1.05b.01. Classification (NCBI taxonomy): domain Eukaryota; class Dinophyceae; order Suessiales; family Symbiodiniaceae; genus Breviolum; species Breviolum minutum. The sequence goes on along the minus strand of DF240943.1, from coordinate 8,362 downwards.
GTCAACGTTACGGGAGCTGTTGGATTTGGAAAAACTTCAATTGGCATACATTGGAACTGCAGGTACTGCACCAAGAAAGGATTCCGATCGTCCCCTAAAGGACCAACGCAAGAAACGCCGCTACGAAGCCCGTTATCAATGTAAAATGCTGGGTGAAATCTTCTCGGCATCTTCTGCTCAGCATATTTTTCTGGAGGACTTCTGATGTTCGCTATTCACTCATGTTTGATGGTTGTTCCAAGATCAAGTTTGCAGTTCATTGTTGTTGCCACAGGACTTTCCCCAAGATGGCGGAGGTGCGGTCCGGGATCGTCGCCATGAGTCGCCTCTGAGGACTTGTAACTTTCGCCCCGAAGTTGATTTTTTCGAAGAAAAGATAGAAAGGTTACAAGTTATAAGAGTGAGAAACTCAGGTTTGAGAAACTCATAGAAACTCCGTCCATAAGTCCTAGGTTTTTACTTTGCATTTTGTAAATTGAAACAGAGAACTACTTCCACAGACACCTGACTACCGACCGAATCATTTTAGTGAAAGCTTTGGAGCTCTGAGACAAGGCCCCAAAAAGCTCACTGCAGCGTTGGAATCTGCATTGGGCACTGATGGCAACGGAGTACTTTTTGTTGATGGCGGCAATACCTTCTGGTTTCTGGTTGACAACATTCTTAAGTGATGTTTGAAATGTTTCAGCCATATGTTTACCACTCTTATCCCAATTCTGCCTGCATAAACTAAGGCTTCAGTTCCATGCGCCACTTAGATTAAACTTATGTCCAAAGGATTATCCGTTGGAAGACCGACCTCGGGGAAATCCGAAAATGTTGACCACCAAGGAAAAAAGCCGGCCTTGCAACAGCACTTCGGGAAGTTCGGTCTGCTACACGCTTTGCGCAACCCAGAAGTACATTTTAAATTGGAAGATGGTGGAACCAACCAACCAACCCCCCCCGGAGTCCCCCGCAGACCGATAATCATACCATGATTACAAACTCCTTGGTGTGTTGTCAGCCACCCTGCCATGAGGTATGTGGGTGTTTCTGCTGGTGCGATTCTGGCTGGACCCACATGCGACACTGCCTACTGGAAAGGTTGGGATGATCCACTTGTAGTACCTCAGGAAGCGCGAGAGGCGTCGCTCGTTTCTTGGATTTAAAGAAGCCTGTTGAATCAAACACACACATTACCGCCTTTGTTGGCAATTTCTTACAATATTTTATGTTTTTCTGCAAAACCAGCTGGTACCCAAGATAGATAGTTTTGCACTCAAAATCACTGCAGGATGGATTAGGCCTTGTTGAGCCAGCTGTTTTTCCACATCATGGACCTCAATGGGAGGAGACTGTAACTTGTCACCTTGTCTTTGAGTCAGTTTCAAATGTAGCTCTACGATGTTCTACGCAGCTGAGTGATGCTGAGTGAAACATTGGAAAGCATGGATCACTTGAATGGCTCCAAGGTAGAACGATGCTCCAAAACTCTTCCACCCGATTCAAAGCTGCTGTGTCTTACAGATGAAGATTTGAAGCTGTTGACCGGGCAGCTGGAAGAATAAAAAAATTGGGGAAAAAAAAGCAGTGGTGTCCATCAAGTGTCAAATGTCAAAGAGAGCAGATTTGTTGCTGTGTTGCAGCCCACAGCTTTCCAATCGATTTGATTTTATGTTTGGTTGATCTTTGTTGTTATTGAGGTGCTGCTGTTCCACCGTTTCTTCAGCACCTTGACCAACTTCGCAGTTCATCCTTTGACGCAGGTGGCACCATATCTGTGATTGCCTGTGTATAAATTGGATGGTTGTTTAATTGGATGATTCCGAAAAATCTTTAATTGGAAAATTGGTGTTTCACCATTTTCATCCATTTAAAACAGGTTGATATGCATATGCATCATAATCATATATGAATATTTATATGTATTGATTGGTACTCATTTTTCAAGCCATGTGTTAGGCATCCTGGTGCTTAGTGGAGCTGGACGCACTCGACCGCGCAGAAGAACTGCCACATACCTAGATGCAAAGGACTTTAATTTTGCATTTCGACCCCAGCTTGCGAATGTGATTGGGACAATATTGGAACCAAGGAATGTCGACTTGAAAGATTGGGATTTGATGTATTTGCGTTTGTTGTTTTTCTGTTATGTTTGGAAAATTCCAAGGCATCAAGAGCTGCCTCCAGACGAAGCACCACAAGGCCACATTTGCTATGATTTTCTTACTTTCTTACTATAATCATGCAATACGCTCTTAAAACCAATGTTGGGAGGTTTTCCTCAAGCCAGATATGCCATGCGGCGAGTCTTTGAGCGGCTTCAGGCCTATCTTATTCCCCCTGCACAGCTCAAAAAGATATTCTCATATCCCACAAATATGTAGAAATATACTACCTTGCAATCTGCACCATTTGAGTCACTGGTATGTCTGCACATCTTGGGACTCTCCTACCAAAATTTCATCACAGCGACTCTCAGGAGCTTGACTCAAAAGAGCCGTTGACACCAACACAGTGGTTAGCCCAGATGCAGACCTGGTTCTCCTGTCACTCGCCTTTCCCAAGAGATGCCAAAAGAGCTATCTTTTGGCAGCCGAGGCGCTGTCATGTGCAGACGCTGATCAAGGCGCTGTGGATAGGGGCAAACTTGTGAAGCAACCATGGCAAGGTAGCAGTCGTAGCATGGTCGCTCGGTATTGCAAGGCGTACCGCTACCGCCATGAGCTGGATCATGGCTTGTTGCCTCCGAAGGCCACCCACCACGTTTGCGTTCCAATTAGGCTATTGTATCAGAGCTGATTAACAGATTAATAAAAAAAAGTTGGGAAACAAAAAACACTGGAATATTCACCAGAAACCTAATCACACCGGGTGTCTATCAATCTGATTCACGAAACCTGAAGCATTGCGCAGGTGAAGTCGTTCTGCAAAGCACAGTTCGATGTTTCGAGTTCTGTCGTCGTGGCCTCAGTGAAGTTGTTTTCACCGCCACCTCGCTGTTTGCAGCTGAAAACAGGTGTCAGCTGTAGCGCGGGCATAGTGTAAAAAAAGTGCGCTACCGTGGTGGTTTGTGCAGGTACATTTTGGAGAGATGTGACATACCTTTTGCATGAAATGAAGGCTCCAGGTCACATAGCTTGAACACAAAAACGACATAGGTCACATGCATTTTTAGATGAGTTCATCTTCCATGGTCACTTGTGTTTGTGTGTTTAAGTTTCAAGAAGCATGTGTCATATTGATTCATATTGTGTCATCCAATTTGATATTTTCCACGCAGCCAACATACTAATTTGTAGAGTATGCGCAAATCAGTGAGAGCAGCCAGAGATATACCAAGTGACAATTTTGACATTGAAATTGGCAAAACCAAAGCAAGGAGTCGACTATATCATTAATCATCAATATGCAAGCATCGCAAGAAATTGAATTAGAGTTCGAAGCCATGGCGTTGTACATAGGCAAAGTATCTTCCCGTGCCATGCTGGCTTTTAGTGCTTGGCGTTGTGCTTAGTTTCAATTGCAGTCTCTTAGCATGATTTTACTGGTAACCCTTAATGGATGGTTTCTTTATTTGAGTAACCATTATTGATAATAGATAATGCAGGGCCAGCGTCCATCCTTTCAGGAAACTACCAAGGGTTGGTGTCGTTTGAACCCCGAACAGATATGACATAGATACTGCAGGCTCCTATGGGGTCGGAGCCTTAAGGAGAGGTGAGAATTCAGTCAGTGGGCCGCGGTGGTGTCCTTAGATGTCGTTGTTTTGCCGAATCCTGAGGTTTGACGCCCGTTACTGCTGAACCAGAAGGTGGCTGGCCCAACAAAAAGACAGACATAGCATGACTTGGCTATCAACTGTTCAAGAACATTCATTCCACTGAACTGCGGCAAGTCGATGTTCCCGGGGGTACAATTCAAAGACTACCAGGTATAGGAGCTGCGGAACTAGAGAAGAAGTTTGTGCAGCTCAAGGTTTGGACAAGTTTCTTTTCACGTAAGCTCGCCATGTTTTTGTTTCGCCGGGCATTCTTCAGTGCAACATCCCGTTTCTGAAACTGCAGGCTTTGGCCGAAAAGGAAGGGAAATCTGTGGCTGGTTTGCACTGATACTTTATGCAAGGAATCACTAGACCTCCATAAACGTTTCGTTGTTGGAAACACTGTCTCATCATGCTAAGGCGGATCCTGACTTTCTTCGAACCATGGAAGATTTGAAGAAGCAGCTGGAGGCATTTGTGATTTTCTACGTTTCCCACGTCTCAAAAACGCCACGTGTTTGTTTGTTTGTTTGTGCAGGCGTTAAAGGAAGGGCAAGAACAGTTGCAAAAAGCGAAAGAAGAAGCTGCAAGGTCTGGTCCAAAAGGATATTTGTGACTTTGGATGCTTTGGCAGTCTTCCTTTGACAGTCTTCACTGAATTGTATGAGTTTTCAAATTAATGGTGTGAGGTCTAGAAAGGCGACAAGCCATGCTGGAGCCCCAAATATCATGAAAAAAAGAAGAAGCATGGTGCGATGTCAACCAATGCCGTCGAAAGCCTTTGCTTGCATGAGTCAGGAAGACAATGCATGGGTGGCAGCATGTGGGCCCCACAGAATTAATATCAATCTGAAGATTGAGCTTTTCCATATCGGCCTCCGATGGTCATTTTCACTGCCTAGGTTTTGCAATGTCAACGGAAACATTGGGGGGATCCTTGTCAAAGGATGATTTCCACTTCATTGAGTGCTGACCTCAATCTTGGTGCCATTGTCACACAGCTGAAATCTTCCACTGAAACGACCCAACGACCCCCCAAGGCGTTTCGCAGAGGAGAATCTGACTTTGGAAGAGGTGTGGATCTATGTAAGTCTTCCCCATGTCCTTCCGATGTTAGTTAGTCAAACGCAATGCCAGGCAGCCGAGTTGCCGCTCTTCAGAATGGCAACTGTGTGTTTGGGAAAAAGGCTGGACGAAGGCGGGGGCACAGCTGGCTGGGGCATTCACCATTTACAAATCTTGCGAAGTGGGCGAAAAAAGAATTGGGGCATTCGCAAATCAGATCGTTTCAAAATGTTTCAAAACGAGATGTGTGGATGCTACTGCTAATGAAAGAACTCCTGCACAACCTAGGTAAATAATGGGATAAACTGCCAACCTCAACTGGTGGATGCCGTATTTCTTCCACAACAGTACATCATGCTGCAAGCTTCCCTTGGTGTGACCTTGTCCTGCAGATGAAGTCCTTCGGACAACAGAGATGTTGAAGCACGTCACCATGGGTCTGAAGAGAGGCCTGCAGCGTGGAAACCCTGCAAGCTGTGGGAAAATTTGCTTGTCAGAAACGTCCAGGCAGAAAGCCGCCTCCATTGCCACAAGCAGCAGACTTAGATTACAGTAGACATCCCCCCAAAAACAAAAGATCAAATGAGCAAAAATGAATAGACATTTGGTCCAAAGCAGCAGACAATCGGCCGCAATGACCGATTTGTTGGTTGGACTCTTCTTTTTTTTGCTGAGGAATGGGTCGAAGAATCCGAACGTTTGCACAGCTCGGTTTGAGATGTTTCATGATTGCCGGCAGACGTGTCGTTTTGGGGGCCAAGGAGATGCCACGAAAGAGCAAGTCATGGCCCGAGAAAAGTAATTTCGAATGATTTCAGCTGAATTGACCTCTGAAAATTGAAGCCCCATCAAAAGCCTTTGGGAGATTTCACACTGAGTCTTGTGGATAGGTTATGTAGCACTATTGCTTTGTTCATGCCTTTACCTTGTCCTCAAAGAGGTGCGACACTTGTCGCCATGGGCCTTTGGTTTGCTGAAGATGCAGGCGCAACTTCGTTGCTCAGTGTGGAGGTGCAAAATGCTTGCAATGATCGAATCAAATTTATGAGGCGGAAGGTGCTGTCTACAACAGCAAGTGGTACAACAGAGGCCCTCCGTCGCTGGCTTCTCAGGGGCCAGCAGCTATTGTCACTTGACTTTACGGGAACTGAGAAACAACTCATTTGATGCTTTGACGCAAACAAGGTTCTTCTTGATCTTAGCATTGCCGGCTGAGTCCCAAGAAGCCTATCTAGAATCTATATAGATACAGATCCAACGTGCTATGACCCTGACATGCTTCAAAGATCTTCAAAGCGCTCTGCCCAAGGTCCCGCTTTACTATGCAGTCCTGTGGGTGCTGGAGAATCTTGATTGAGACATGATATTATATATGTAATTGAACCAATATGTTGAACCAACTCCACTGGAGACATGATTGTGACACATACTTTCCAGTAACAGTTCATTGTCACTGTACCGCAACTATAGGAAATGGCGAGGGCGAAGTGCAGCTGCGCCAAAGGAAATCAAGGCACGACCAGAGCCCTCTCGCAAGTGTTTTGAAGAGCAACGCGTTCCCAGGATGACGGAAAGAAGACAGTGAAGGACTCCAAGGAGGAAAAGCAAGAAGAAAAGAAGGACAAATGATGCAAGTGCAAAATGAAAATGCAGAATAATTAGAACTAATAGATTTTTGATTTTTTTTAAAATCCTATATGATTCAAAAATCAAATTATCCCAACAAAATAATATCAATTTGAAAACTATATTATTTTTATGAAAGAAAATGAACATATATACATATAAATTTAATTCAATCTATAATTCCTGATCCAAATCCATTCATTTCTCTTGATCCACCCATCTTTATCTTTATCATCATCATCATTATCCTCATCATCCTTATTATCTTCATCATCCTTATCATCATCTTTATCATTTTCATCTTCTTTATTATCTTTATCTTCCTCATCTTCCTTATTAATTTCATCCTTATTTTCTTCATCTTTATTATNTTCGGCTATTGATTGTTTTATATAATTGCCGGAAATTTTGTTTTTTATTTTTTTTTTTTTGATTTTATGTTACGTGAATTTCTTGGTAACGGATTTGTACATGCGATATTTTCGAGGGGTATTAGGCTAGTGTTTGTTTTAGATGCCAAATTTCCCGAAATTTTGCCAGGCCAGCAGCCCCAAAAAATTTGCCGTAGGGTTAGGACGTTAGTCTTGGTAACGATTGGTCTCGGGCTCAATTCCTGTCTCCAGGGAGCCTTACTCGCTGGTCCGGCGGCATGTCGCTGGGTGGATTTATGGCTGACTCACTATATTTACAGCTTGGTGATGAGGCTGAGTAGCCAGAGGGTATGCTATTGGCTGGCCGTGTGGCTGGCTTGCCCACCGGCGACGTGGCTGGTTGATCGCTGCCTAGGTGTTTGGTTGCTTGGATGTCTAGTAGTTAAGTGACTGGCTGCCTAGCGCGGTGGCTTGCTGGCTATGTGGTTGCCATGCTGTGTCCTGTTGTGGTTCTATGGTTGTGTGGTTGGCTGGCTGATTCAGTCGTTGGGTAGCTATGTGGCTGGGCAGCTATATAGCCATGAGGCTGACTAGCCATGTGGCTGGATGACTGGCTTATGAAATATATTTTATTTTTGCAACCATGTTTATAATTTTATTTGTAATGATTTATTATTGGCCACTTCACCTAAACCTGCAAAAATCCATGGCTTTCGTTTCCTGCCTTTGGCAGGGGTTTTTGCCACAAGTTGAGACATCTGTGGACGGCTAATAATCAAATTCAAGCCTTTATGGAAAGAATATACAAAAGATTTGAATGAAATCCTGGAATAAAGAGTAAATGGATTAAATTCAAGGCTAAGACCCTGATCTTAAGCGAGAACCTGGACTTGGCTGGAAAACGAATGTTAGAATAGTATTAAATTTAAATTTAAACCAGTGTAAAAAATAATAAAATAAAGATATATTTAATTTAAATTTAATATAAAATTATAAGCCAATTGGAAACCTAGAAATAGAATATTTTAAATCTGAATAAAAGGCAAAGCAAGATTTGAATTCCAGATAGATTATGGCTCTATGGTTGTGCGGCTGGCTGGCTACTGTGTAGCCATGAAGCTAATTAGCTAGGTGGAATGGCTGTGGCTCTATGGTTATATCACTAGTTATCTATATTATGTGGTTGCTTATATAGCTGGGTGGCTACCTGGTTATGTATTTCTAAGGCCATGAAATTGAATAGATGGGTGGAATGTGCTTGATTAACCACGTGGGTGAAGTAACTACATAATTGATTGATGGTTGAATACGTTGTAATTATATTGTTGGTTGTTTGTCTGGTTGGGATACTATATCATTAGTTAGTTGTTTGTTGTAACTCTATAATTATATGGCTAAATACCCAAGAAATACCTAGTTATTTATATAACCGATTATTTATATAATTAGATAGCTATGTGGCCAGGAGGCTGACTAGTTACAGTTAATAGCAATATAATTGGTTACAATTAGTATCTAGCCATATAATTGGCCCAAATAATTAATTGCCTAAAAT
>DF240942.1:27776-95482 GCA_000507305.1 Breviolum minutum Mf 1.05b.01 | reverse complement strand
CAAGTGTTCGCACGACGAAACACAATCATCGACAGTGGCAATTTCGCAGCTCCCTTCATGAGTATTCATTCGGAGTTGTCAATCGAAGTTTTACTGCTTTTTGCACATCGGTAATCAAGTTGGCGAAACCGGGGTGGAAAGTGACGCAAGGGCGATCATCTTCATTTCGATTTCAATACTGGACCGGAGTTTTGGTTGTGGCGCTACAACCAGCAATTCATCAGCAGGTCGAATCTTGGCTGCTTTCGCATTGTGGAATGACACCATTTCGGAAGGCGTCGGATCTTTCATCTTTGCCTTTCGCAAGTGGTCCGCCTCTAACATGAGGTCAATTTGGATCATCTCACGTTCCGCTCTAGCCGAGCGTGTGATCTGCCGGAAAAAGGCGTGAAAAAGGTTTTGGTCACTGCTCAATGGATGCTTCAGAAATCCAAGATAGCCAACTCATTTGAGATGGCCCCTACGATCGTTATAAAAGGAGCTATAAATGGCCCCTTATAAAAGGCCGAGAATAAATGGGTTTGCCTGGGGTTAGTTCACCTACATTTGGTTGATTTTATGGGAAATGTAGGTAAATATACCATACATGGATGGTCTGGGAATTGGTGAAGTTGGGATATCCATGTGTTAATATCTATAAGCCGCAACCTGCCTTTATTGAAACGACCAAACATCCACCCAAGTTGTCTCTTGGATAAATTTCTGGAAAAAAACACAAAATGCATCCTGCAGCATGCATAAGCCACGAAAGAAAAAAAACACATCGTATAATTCCATTGCGGATCCATGGGACTGGTATATTTACCTACATTTATTGTGAAAAATGGCCACATTCGCAAGGGGAAATGGCTGGCCGGGTAAATATACCGTTCGTTCCATGGGAATCCGTAATGGGAATTCCGGGTTGCCCTGTGGTTTATTGTAAACTTCAAATGGCTGGGTCAACTGTCAACCCAATTGACACACAGCCATTCAACCTCAACCAATCAACCAACCTGCCGTGAAAAATGTGGTCGCCAAGTTGCGAAAGAGAAGGAGGAAAGCAAGCCAATGGAACCGGTAAGAAGAGCGAAGAGGATCGACATGATCAACATATACCTCCAAGTCGTCGGTAGGTATGAAATCCCCGCGAAATAGGGAATAACACGAAGAAAGTTTCAATTTTTTTGTTGGGTAAACCGAACCAAAAAACTGCAATGCATTGAACAATACTCAGATTGAATATAGGAAAGATAAGATATGTGAAATATGATAGACTGGTATATTGATACCATGATTTCACATAGACTATGTGGATGTATTGATGTCTGATATTCAAAGTGGATATATTAATGTATTGATATGTTCATATATGATATATGATGCATTGATATGTGCATATGATATTTTGATATATTGATATACGATGTGATATGTTTTATGTTTTATGTTGATATGATAGGTGGTAATGTTGATACATGACATACTGTATGATTTTGGACATAGGTATGCATTCACTATGCTCATTCTTCCATTTGTGGGCTATGTTTTTTTAACGGAAGTCCATGTAGAATGTGTGTCTGCAACCTCCAACAACTCCAACAAGGTTTGATCATGTTGATAGTATGTTGATAAGCTTCCAACGATTCGATACCAATTTCAGGACCTTCAAAAAGGCAGGGTGATTTCGTGATGTTTGGGTGACTTCTATCATAAGAATCTACTGGTATCAACCCCTATGAAATAAGGTCTTTTGAAGGGGATTATATATTAACTACCATAAATCCCATGATTCTACCTGACTCTATGTGTTTGGAGGTTTTTTTTTGTGGGGGGGCATCTCATGATTCTTGGGGTAGACTTGTGGATCGATACATCTCACTACACCACATCTGGCTTGCCATCTGCCACTTACATTTTCTGAAAACAAAAACGCCGAGTTTTTACGTCGGAGAATTCAAATTTGGAAGATCATGTCTATAAGTCTATAGTTTAATCTTAAGGGGTGTAAATCCAAAGCACTGTTCCTCGGGCTGGGCTCCGCTGACCCGAAATACAACATGGTGGAGACCGGTTTCTCCTGGCTACTGGGATGTCATGCTGGTACTTCCTAAATGGATTGTAACCCCTATATAAGTAGGTTGTAAGTCCGTTAAGACCAACCTACTAACTCGCTACTAACTTCTATGGACACTATGGTATAGGGTCACTATGATCTTGGATCTGCTTAAGATGCTTGGAAAAGTTCCAACAATATTCCCCAAATGGTGGTTTAGTGGTGATTTTACCATGGTAGAATCCGTAAAAATCACCTTCAACAAATCCAAATGATTCACCTAACTGTACATTCTCTATACAGGCCGAAGTCCCTATACAAATGCATACATCATTACCCTTTGTCCCACAATCATGGAAGTGGAAAATCACCCTGTATAAATGAAAGGAAACTAATTTTGGAGGGACCCATATTCCACTCCGCTGGATAGACGTTGAGTCTAGTTGGTGTTTTGCAAACCAATTCAAGTTGAATATCATCCAAGAATAGTGGATCATCTCAACTAGTCATGCTTAAAAACGTTTGAAAATACAAGCAGACCCCGGAAAACTAGCTATAACTGGAGTGATGGGGCCCCTATACGTAGGCTGAAGGAACTCCAGTTACCCATTTATTTTCGGCCATTTAAAGAGTTGTTTCTAGCTCCTTTAACAACTGGTAGGGGCCCACGTTGTACCCATCATACCATTGGGTTCTTCACTACCTTCATCAGAATCCTTACTTTCCATTGAATCCTATCCTGGTTGGTTAATAAATAGGGATCCTCATCTTGGCTTATGAAATAGTCCCTATATAATTGGGTAGGATTTCATCCCCAACAAATCGCCTTAAACAACCAGGGGACCCTATCATTGCCCATCAGGCGTTTCTCAAAAAACCCAGCAACTGCCGATTCATGTCGCAAAATCACCACAAACATTGTCGCAAAACCACCCACGACTCCCCGGAGGGTTTTGTTCAAACATGCCAGGAGTCACGATCTGCCTGGGATGTCCACTAAGAGAGAGAAAAATACAACATTGATAATAAGGCTAAGAACATCATCATCCTAAAATGGTGAAAATACGACTTCCAGGTCATATAAATACAAGTGGTACTGTTGATGGTTCAAGAAATCCCCAAACTACCACCTTTGGGATGTACAAAGCCTTGTAAATAATGGGATTTCAACTACCTAGCTCGACTGGTCAAGGATTCTTTCCATCAACAGTAGTTAAAGGGAATTTCTGGTGTTTTTTTTCAAAATGTTCAGGTTGGAAGTAACTGATTATAAAGATAAAGGGGTGAATTAATAACAGGTTGAACCAATTTCAGATGGAAATGGAATTATAACTATTATGAGCTGGCGTTACAAAACTGTTACAACTATGTTACTAACTAGTTGCAGCTTATAGCACCCATTCAGTTAGCATTTAAACAAAATTGCGTTTTTGGGAGAAGTATAACGATTTTATTATGAAGGTTCCCACCTATTTCTAGCACGGAATTTATACGACCCAGTTTAAATGAAGGATCATAAATTCATGAAAAAACCCTGATACCAAATAGCTGTACTTTTACCCACCCAACCAAGATTTCATGCAAGAACGCAGAGAAAAAAACGGAGAAAAAATCCCCATGTTTTGCTATGAAGTCCCTTTGATCCATTAACTTCAATTTTGTTCCCATTGGTTTGATTCAATGCTTGGTTTTAAAAAAGTAAACGAAAAAAGTATGACCCTATTAGGAGCTTCCTAAAGGGAGGGGGTCCAAGGGGAGGGAGTAACTGGGAAATGTAGGCTTTCTGAGGGAATTTTGAGGAACCTCAGGAAGCCAGACTTAAGAATCCCAGAAAGGTACCCTTTTAGGACAGAATCCGTAACACATCTCCTATATACTAAAGTTGCTGAAGAAACTAAAAGAAATCATCCCTATAAGCAAGGATACTAGAAATGAACCCAAAAATAACCCAAACAAACAGGGTTTTCATCATCGCTTACACGATTTCAATACACACCAGAAGGTTTAGTTGGCTTTAGTTTTAAGACAAGTTGTGTGTGTTTCAAGCAAATTTGCGTTTGCCATCCGCACGAGCAAGAATCTGCAAGAAGTGCATAGCAAGAACAGAACACAAGAACGATAGTTGCACTATCAAAAACCTGGGCTTCGAGCAAGCGTCAGCAACGTCCTCTTGGCGTTCTTCTTTGCATTTTGAACCTCCGAAGGTGGCCTTGCCATGGTCTTCGTGATTCATCAGCTCTTTTCAGCCTGCGTTGGACAAAACGCACTGCCACCACACCGCTTTGCTGGCTGTTCCCTCCACATGCATCTGTTGCTGAGTGCAACCCTGGAAGGCTGAAGGCACAAGGCCAATGATTCCATAGTGGCTTTGCAAGTGCTGTGCGGTTGCCCCCCCTGGCAATGTGTCACAATCGGTCAGCGCCCAGATTTGCGCGATGTTCGGGATCTATTGAGCCAGTATCTTTTTCCGAGGCACGTTTTCAGGTCACAAAAAATTCTTGTATTTTAAGGTGCCAAAACGAAGATATCAGGAATGATAAATATTTAGCCATGGATCTATGTACCCTGGAAATCAACCACCACTTCAAAAATGGTGGTTCCTTTTGGATTATGATAAACAGTTGCTATGAAAAATGTGGTTCGTAAACCAACCTATCAAAAAACGGTGGTTGGACTTCCACGTTATAATATGTGAACTTCTGGGTGAATTTACTTTAACGTTTAAAACGGCCAAAACATCATCCGAATAGGCCGCCATCAGTCCCATTCTGGCAAACGTTCAATGATTACACAAAAATCACGGTGTTTTCTCGAAGAAACCGGCTGTCTTCTCGGATTAACACCTAGAATCCTATCCCAAACACTCAAATGGGGCTGGTCTATTTACCTACATGACATGGTTGATTTGTTTATGGTAAATTCGTAGGCAAATAGACCAGCCCCATTGAGTGTCTGGAAAATTCTACTAATGATAATGACTGGAAGGGATCCAACTCCTTTGATGGAAAGTGGGTTTGGGATTCTTAGAGTTCCCTTCAGCTTACCCAGACCATCCATGTATGGTATATATTTACTTACATTTCCTATAAACATCAACCAAAATACCAAATGTAGGTAAATATACCATACATGGATGGTATGGGTTACATCAAGTTTGATGCTGGGAGGTTGAGTTTTCAGTTGCGATTCCAAGGTCCGACGGGCTTGTTGAAGGAATCACTTTTGTGCACCTTTTCGGGGTGAAGGGTGGTTGCAACAGGTTTGAAAATAGGCCCAAAATGGTGATTTATAATATTTTATAATGGTAGAATTCGTAGAAATGAATTTCTTCACCTGAAACAAATTCCAAGATGGCTCATGACTGACCCAAAAATCCATTTCTCTAGTTGGTTGAACCAACCATCCCATTTGAAAAAATATGCGTCAAATTGGGATCATTTCCCCAATTTTAGGGATGAACATAAAAAATATTTGGATGTTTTTAGCCCCCATCATTGTTCCAAAAGTAAGGCAAGAAGGCACTTGCCAATTTGTCAATTTGCCCAACGGTTGGGGTGGCATCGCCTCAGGGGCCTTTCGGTCGCCTTTTCGCCTTCCCACCCCCTTGGGAGGCCCAACAATCTGCTGCTGAAGTATAAGACCGCATATCCGAAGACATAAAATCCCGAAGACGCACCTTGCGCTGTTGGCTTTTGGCATCGATGCATCCGGCATCCACACCACAAACCCACATCCACCCAAAAAAACAACCCAAAAAATACCGAAAACGTGGAACTCTATCCCCATTTTTGTTGGATCCATGGGACTGGTAGGTATATTTACCTATACATGGTTAAACCCATGAATTTTGGCCATTCATGTAGGGCCTAAATGTACCAATCCCATGGATCGGTAATGGGTATTTTTAAGTCTCTTTATTGACCTCCATTGATGTTAGGAGCCCCACACCAGAAACGAGAGGTTTCTTGAAGTGACAGATCACAAGTGACAGGTGACAGTTTTTCATCCAATGTTATCAAATTCAACGCTTTACATGCTTAACGGCGCGATTAGTATGAGGCATCTTGAAGATGTAGGTCACTTACAGTATCCTGGATATCTTAGCTAACTTTCCCGGGTACCTGGTGAGTCTTGTGCTCCCATGATCCATGGAATTTGATGGGAATTTGCAAATATCTTTATGAAGCTCATTTACCCCTGTGAAACTCAGGGGAATTTCACAGAATTCCCTTCAACCCAAGTGGCTTAATTCTTGCCATCAGTGGTTTTTGGTGAAGGTTGGCACGAAATCCTTCCACAAAATCAGGTGATTCGATCCCTTGCTAAGATGCACTTAATTGTCTTGCCACTATAGCTTGATAAATCGTTCCTTGCCTATCTTAGATGTGCAACTCTTTGGCACAAGATGAACAAGTTCGTTTTCAAATGTGGTTTCCTATCAAATGGTGATGGAATGGTCAATCTACATGTTCATCTATTTTTTTTGCCCATATGGAATCACATTGGAATCACTGGGGGAAAAAAAGCACTGCTGACTGCTCATTTCACTGGGGGAAAAAAAATCACTGCTGACTGCTCATTTGCTTCCGCTGATTCTATACCCCCCAACTAGCTGACAAACTCAACTTTCCCCTCAGCAAAACTCCCACTCCGTAGCCAAAAAAATCCAAGTGACAGGAGAGGAAGGATCGCCACCACCAGTTATAGTCTTCTGCCGTTAGCTGGAAGTATGTCCTGAGGTTGGGCGAAACGACCCCGAGCCCTGGTTCCTTGGGCCAGTAGGGGCCCACCAGCTGTACTGTATGTTTACATCTCAAAAAAACATGTACGTTGTTCTCGAACCTTGGTGAAATCCCTCCGAAAAACAAAGGCAGGCACTTGCAGAAAGTCTATAATGACACAGGACTGAATGACACTGGCTGGGAAAAACACAGCTTCACCCACATGTCAAGACAGCTTTTGCCCTGCACCGAACTTGATAGGACAAGCAACCACGCCTTCACCCAAACTTAGAAGATGGGAAGCAAATTGCCATACCCATTGGATCCATGGGATTGCTATAGGTTTCGACATTTAGTTGACGTTTTAAAGTAAATGTAGGAAAATTCTGATTGGGAGATCAGTGCAAATGCAACATATATTCTTCTTTTCTGGCACTGCATCCTTACGTACTTGTTCGAATTTCCCCACACTTTTGGCACAGCGGATGTCACTTTTATTGAAAGCTGGGCTACTTTCGTGACCTAATGCTATTGAATGGGCTGCTCGTTTTCGAGTTTTGCACTGTACTAATACGTGCAAAAATACTCATAACTCATATTCATTCAAACAAAGATCTGGCAAACAATACAATATTATGTTCGGTAAATCCCTCCAAATTACCAGCAACGGTTGCATCAAGTTTGATCCCCTTCCCAAATTTGGTCCCAATTCAATAATCCCTAAATCTAGGTAGTGGTTTCAACCCGTTTATCTTGTTGGTGGTTTCAACTATGATTCAACCAGCTGCAGTGACCTTGATCCCCTTGATCCCCTCCAAAAATGGGTACCATTTACCCCCAGTTTTCCAAACACCGATCGTGAGGATCGATGTTTGAACTCCCCAAACACCTCCTTTTTGCAAGCCTGTAAAGGGGGTTCCTTTCACATCTCAGAAGGTATGACTGGAGGATGGCTTGGAAGACTAGGCCTTATGAATGGGTAACTGGGGTTGTAACCCCTATATGTGGAGTTAAACCCAACCCAAAAATAGGGGTTTATATACCCATCATAAGGATTCCCTATAAAAAGGTGGGATGACCATCCCCAAGATAGAAGCCAATCGGATGATCTACGAAAACCACACGGATTCCACATGTTTCGGTCTCCCAGCAAAGCCATGGCAATCTCCGCGCAGGTGACCAACAGGATGACTAGCCTTGCAGCAAGATCAAGGATTAAACCCTGGAAGTCGTGGGTTTCCACCGCCTTTGTAAGCAATCTGGCTAAATGGAATAATATTTCACCAACCTAGACTTCATTCCAACCTGGGAGCTCCGAACCTGGTGAAATGCAGAAACCTAGTTGGTTTTTTTTGGTCGTGTGAGGTCGCTATAATTTGACCAGAAGTAATGGTTCCTTTGGGATGATGATAACCCTCAATAAAAGAATGGTGGGTCGTATTGCAACCCGTACCAAAAGGGTGGTTGGACTTCAAGGGCAAGGTGCAGAAAAGAGATCTAAAGAGGTACTCTCCTTGGAGCAAACATAACCCGTACCAGTCAGCACTTTTTGAGTCAGTGATGTTCCTTTTCTTAAGGTGGGATATGTTAGTTCCCTGGAGGGTATATAATGGGTTGTCCCCCTTCCCAATATAAGTGGCAAACTCATGTTTCTCTTGGGATCCCGGAACCAAAAAATGTAAAAATCCTGGTGGCGACTAACTGCTGGGGGTTTGGGGGTACCAGCCGCCAAGGGATTCAATGATTTGGCTTATCTCAATGGCTAATGAACCTACACCCCCCTAAGGTACCCCCCAGAAATAAGACCTTATTAAGGGCTTATTAACCATTGGTTTCCCTTAAGAAGGTCTTATTGTACGTTAGTGGGTGGGGTAGGTTGACCAGCCGTGATATCTGAATGGTTGATCAGCCGTAAGAAAGATAAAGAGCTCTTGGTGGGTTTGCTTGATGCTTGAAAATTCTGCCCGGACACTTAATTGAAAAACGGAGTCTTCGTAAACCAAGCTACAAAAAATGCTGGCCAAGAATTTACAATGCATGAACCAACTATCGAATCAAGGTCAACCCACTTGGCAGAAAAAACACGTCTCTGGAAAGACTAAAAGGCCTGTGCCTGCCTAGTTGTAAATGAGATATTTCAAAACCAGTAAATCCCAATTATGCCATACCCATAGGATCCATGTATGGATTATTTGCCTACATTACTTTCAAAATGGCCGGCCACATTCAAGGGGAAATGTAGGTAAATATTCCCTACATGGATCATGGATCCTTTGGGATAGGACTGTGTGTATATATATATATATAAAAAATCAGGAACTTGAATCCACATGGGCAACAGGCTTATGTGGCAGGGAAACCAGCCTATTATTGTAGGTGAAGCAACCGTTCAAGCTCTGAAATGGGAAACCCAACAGAAATCAAACGAATGTGTTCGGATTCCCCCCATACTTGGAGGATCATCCCAAGACCAAGACTTGGTTCAGTTGTTAATAACCATGGTGATCGTAAGTCCCCTGAGGATCGGGTTGTGGGACCCCTTCCAAACGGCCTAACTGGCTTATAATCGGGGTGGCGCTAACTACTTACTAACCAGGATGATCCTCCAAGTAGGATCCATATATAGGATATACCCAAATGTCACGCGATCCATGAATGGTTTGTGTTTGTTTCCATATCACAACATATTTGGTAGGCAAATATTGGACCAGTGCCAGGGATTTTCATAGATATGTCAATCCTGATCTTGAACATCCTTTGAACTCTAACACCTACCATCTTCTGTTGCCAGCCTTCTTCTTAAACCCCAAACTAGACCTCAGAACCTTCCCGTTTGCGGTTTCTACCCTCCGCAAAACCGGCTCAAGAACAACTCCCTTCGGAATCCCGGGGATGCGGACACTAGCGCTAGAAACCCGAAGAGGTAATAGAACTGATGTTGCCATATCGATGACCTCAGCGGTGAGCCATGGCAATGGCCCCGTTTTTAACACCGCAGATAAGAAGACGACAATGATCAATCTAAAAATATACACATGTCACATATCATATAACAGCAAATGGGGGTATAGAATACATGGACACAAAAATGAGAAACTGCAGATTTTTACCCAAGCAAAAGTCGAGCCATGCTGGTTAAAAAGTCTGAACACAATCCCGAAACATGGCCTGTGTCATGGGAATTCAACGGTAACACCTGGGAAAGAAGGCCTTATTTACTACTAATTTACCGTCTTTTTTCCAAATAAGACCGTATTTCCTGTGGTTGGCACTGCGGGGGGTACCCTTAGATTGCCATGACTGTGGGTAAGAGTGGTTGGGGAATCTTGGTGTGGAGCCCAAATTTTGATGGATCCCCAAATTATGCCGCTGTTGCTGGGTGGTAGATTCAAGTCATCTGCTTCAAATCTACTGGATTTGAAACTCTCTTTTAATACTACCTGACTACATCCTGATTACATCCTGGGTATGTATATATATATATGCATATATAATTTAATAAATTCAATATAATAATATATATCATATATATATAATATTGAGATATTCTCTACATTTGATATACACACGCCCTTCTTAAGAGATCCCCAATAAGCATCCAGAAGAATTTTGCACAACACAAGAGTTTTGAAACTGAAGAGGATCGAATCTGTTCCTGAAACAAAAAATCCTCTCTCTCTCTCTCTCCCTCCAAACTGAGCCACGAAAAAACCCTCTTACTTTTCATCAAATCCTGGTTGTTTAATAGGGATCCTTACAATGGTTTATTAAAAACGCAGCATAATCCCCTAGATACTTTCCAAATCATACTTGTCGTTTGATGTAGTGATCCATATTTCATGAATTTATGAAATAATCCCCACACAACTGGGTATTATTTCATCCCCCAACAAATCCCCGGGGCCCAACAAAACGGGGCCCTTTTTTCATTGCTCAACTGAGACCAATGGGCATGATGAAGAAGAGCTCCGTAAAAACGGCACCAAATGGAAGCACCTCAGCAATTTCACTGGGAATCCTAGGGTTTCTTAAGAAACCCGTAGGAAACCAAGAGGGAAGATTCAGTATCCCGGGGATGGACAACAATCCGTAAGAATTCATCAGCAAGTGGTTATATTCTAGGATTCTTAAGGGGGGGGTGTTCAAGGGGAGGGGGTAACTGGGGAAGAAGATTGGGGAACCTTAGCGAACATTAGGAATGATTAGGGGAATCACCGCCCCCCCCTTAAGAATCCTATTATCATATAATTGCTGGTTTGTGTTGGTGGTTTGGGATTCTAGGGGTACTCGGTACTCCGCTCCTTTCACTCACACCCGAAGCAAATGTCACCACATTCGGGTACAAAAACCTGCAGGATGGCGTTCCTAAAAATACTAGGGTAACAAAAAACAATAAACATCAGAATCAGAACTATAGTATCTACTATAGTTTGTAGTTTCAACTCAAAACCATACTTATATAAAAATCTTCATCAACAATGTTTTCCCATCATTTTATCCCAAAACTTCTGGCACTTCAGAAATCCCCAAGGAGAATTTTTCATCCGAAACCTGAGAATCCACACACCTCCCACCATGATAGTGAAAGCTGGCCTGGTTTGGGCTCGGCGGACAGGACGTGCGTGGTTGGACATACTAAGATCTCACCCCACATGGGGACCCCCTGGAAAAAAACCCTAACCCATAGGATCCATGGTATATTTACCTACATGTGGCTGATTGTTTATGGTAAATGTAGGTAAATATACCTTACATGGATCCTATGGGTAACGACCCGAAATCACCAACAATTTCTGTTTCGGTGTTTCTGTGCGGTTTTTTTGTGCATCTTGAAAACACGTGGCTCATCGAGAATCATAAACGTCACTTAAGACACGCTTTCACAATAACAAAGAATGGAAAAAAATCCTGTCTATGTGACTTCTCAAGTGTGTATTTATTTCTTGTACATTTCTGGGCAAAAAGGGAATGGTTCGATGCAACCATGAAATAAAGGGTATTCCCCTACTACTGTATTCACTAAACAGGGGTCACCAACCCAAAACAATAATGTTCAGAGGAATCCCTAGAAATCACAGCCGCAACATGTGCATCACCTTTGATCCCAGAAATTTGATAAATCCCTGAATCTAGCTGAATGCGTGCAAGCCATTGATCTTGTCGGTGCTGGTTTCAACTATGATTCAACCACCTGCAGTGACCTTGATCCCAACATGGGTGACCTGTAACTACTGCCATGGTGGTTAAGGGATCATGATGGTTAAGAAACCGTTAAGATTCAGGCCTTGTTTATAGTGACCTTGATTGCTCCCCGAAAAATGGGTTCCATTGTACCCCCCCCAAATGCCACCCCTCCAAGAAATCAGGACTAATTAGGGGATTGTGATGGTTTATAAACCGTGCATAAACTAGTTGGTGGTTGAACCAACCCATCTTAAAAATATGCTCGTCAAAATGGGTTCATCTTCCCCAATTTTCGGGGTGAAAATAAAAAAAATGGTTGAGTTGCCACCCTACGTTTTCCTCCCTTTCAAATTTGGTGAAATGTCAACGATTGATAGATGGGTTTTCTGTAGGTTTTCCGTAGGCAAAATCCGAGTGGCTTCATAAACCACGACTGGACCGGGATTTGCCGCGGGATCCTCGGGGTTTTGGGCGAGTGGAGGATGGAATTTCTTACATGCAGATATCTCCCGAAGGATCCGTTTTGTATGTCCTAAGAATCCGGGATTTCCCCGATCCAATCCTATCACCTGGGGGTGGGATTTTTTGACCATCAATCCTAGGGTTAGGGTCTGACCATTTGGAGTCATCGGAGTGAAACTAACAGCTTGGAAAATGGATGGTTGGAAGATGAATTACCCTCCCTCAAACTAACAGCTCCCTCTGAATTTTTTTGGCATTCGAAAAGGAAAATTCATCTTCCAACCATTGGTTTTCAGAAAATTTCTTGGTTTTAGGGAGTGTATATGAATTTCCTTTTGGAATAACCCATTTTCAGGGGCTATGTGTTAGTTTCAGGGAATGTAAAGGTGTTTCTCTTTGCATGAGAGGTGCTGGTTATAGTTTCTAACGTGGGTCCTGCGAAACACTTCAAAAATCAGTGGAGTCCGTGAAGGTTAATGGTCAAAAACAGGTTTCATTCATAAAAATGAAGGTATTCTTACCTGAAACCCCGAGGTGCCAGTAGTTATTCGGAGTTCTGGACGGGAAATCTTTAATCGCAGCTCTCATTCCCAAACTTTCAATCCTAAAGCCCTCAAGCGCTCAGAAGTCTGGCTTCCGAAATCTTCTAGGCACGTAAAACCCCGCTGCGCCCCCATTAGTCAAAAGGAACAGCGCCAAAACTAAAACCCTGCAACCCTGGAACCCTAAAACCCTACGACCCTCGAACCCTCAAACCCTGAAACTTTCAAACCTACAACAACCCCGACAAAGTTCAAACCCCGGAAAAATTCAAAGACTGAAATCCCGGAACCCTTAAACTCTGAAAAGTGTGGTTTCCGAAATCTCCTCGGTGTGTAAAACCCTGCAACCCCAACAGTCAAAAGGAACAGCCCTAAAACCAAAACCCTGCAACCCTGGAACCCTAAAATTCTACTACCCTCGAACCCTCAAACCCTGAAACTTTCAAACCTACAACAACCCTCAAAAAATTCAAACCCCGGAAAAAGTCAAAGACTGGAATCCTGCAACCCTTAAACTCTTAAACGAATGGCTTCCGAAATCTTTTTGGTATGTACAACCCTGCAGCACCACAACTCCAAAGGAAACAGCTCCAAAACTCAAACCCTACAACTCTTGAACCATCAAACCCTGAAACCCTCCAACCCTGAAACTTTCACACCACAACCCTTTTAAACCGTTCTGCTCACTCGCGCTTTGGCGGGCCAGTCACGCTGCGAACCACTTCAGCCAGCTCCTTGTCATAGCCCGGATAGGTGGCCACGTCATTGCCGACGATCCGGAAAGCCTGGCGAAATCAAGGGGCACGTTTTGCGATAGACATTCACAATAACTGTGCATTGCAATAGACATTCACAATAACTGTGCATTGCAATGGTTGCAAATAGCCAAATCCCAAACGTGCCTCTGATGTCGCATCGTTCTCCAAGGCGCCGCGCTGCATTTCAAAGCGAACGTGACGCATGAACCAGTCCAATCTGAGCTTCCAGTATCGCGGCAGGTTGTCCTCGCCAACTCTGTGTGCAGGCTCCATGCCCCGGTAGAAAAGCAACAGGGTCTCAAACCGAACTATCGATCAATTAATGATATTTGAGCCAATGTCTAGGAATTCGACGTTGACTGACATGAGTTGTTTCATGTGGTCCAGTCCTTGATCATATCATCAGTCAGGGTCTTAGACTTCACAAACAATTCAATCTTGGAACAATTCAATGTATGTCAAAAAGATTGATCTTCTGATTTTTGGTTTTCCTTCTCTCTTTTCCTTTGTCTTTTGCCCGGCTGCCGGCTGGAGGTCCCCAAGTACCCTCCTATTATGTACTGCCTCAAATTTCTGATTTTTGGTTTTCCTCTCTTTCTTTCCTTCTCTTTTTGCCGGCTGCCGGCTGGAGGTCCCCAAGTACCCTCCTATTATATACCGCCTCAAATCTCTGATTTTTGGTTTTCCTTCTCTCTTTTCCTTTGTCTTTTGGCCCACTGTTAGAGGGTTTGGGCAGCCGCGTGTTATAATGTAGGAAATGTATATAATCATAGTTCATGAAATTGAGTTGGTAGCCCATTCATGTTACCATTATTATTGTTTTCATTATTATGTGTTTGGTTGTAAACTCAATTGTGCTGTGTCATCGTTCTGTTAAACTAATGTTCCACTGTCAGTGGTCAGTCTTAGAACTTGGTCTTTGCTTCTTAATGGTTGGAAAAATGTAATACACCATATTCCCCAAAAAACAGTGTGGTTGTAATTTTCTATGATAAAATGTTCGTTCAGAAAATCATATCACAAACACCCCGAATACAAGAAAAAAAACACAAATCATACACGAATCAGAGCTTGGAAGGAAACATTTCGGTGGTTCAGGATTTCCAGAACCGCGACTGGAGAGGTAGAAAAATCTCCCAAATTCTCGCGTGACGCTGCAATAAACCGAAAATTCTGCGAGGAATCATTCATCCGCTTCCCTTCACATGGATCCTATGTGTTTTTTGAAAAAGACCAACCCAAATAATGCACTATGTTTTCATATTGTTTCTGGGAAATCACACAACATGATATAATTTTTATTGTCCGATCCCTGCAATATGGGTAAAGGTTGTTCTTTTTGAAGCTGGCTGCTTCTGCCGAGGGTAGCTCTGATGGGTAGAGATAATTGGAGGGTGATGAAATGTGGGTCCACGTACCTGAGTATGTCTGTGATTAAACAAGTTGTCTATTATTTATCTATATATTTCATCAAATCTTGTGCATATGTCTATCTAAAATCTCAGGTAGAAATATATTTATACATATCTCAATTCACAATGGATACATTTGCTTTACTGAAGAGTAGTATAAGATTTAGATTGCACGCACTGTTGTGCTTATTGCCTCATAGAATGTTTTTATGTGATTTTTTGTAGATGTTACATTCTTACAGTATCCAAAATCAGTTTTCTTTCATCAAGAAAGGAATAACTTTGGAGCTGCCACCCCTTGCCCCTTTGCAAAAATGTTGAAGTCCCAATTCTGCTTGTTTTATGGCTGGTCAACCTACGCCCCCCCTAACATACGTTCCCCCCCCCCCCAGAAATAGCCGGCCTTAATAAGGGCTGATAAAACAATTGGTTTCCCTTAACAAGGCCGAAAATTAAACCCTTATTTCTGGAGGGGGGGTGGTTGTTAGGGGGGGGTAGGTTGACTAGCCATGATTTTCTCACTGGGTTCAGCCAACTGGTTCGTTCTCACTGGAAGCTCGATATTGGCCTGCAAGCTTTTACCGGTTCGTTAAAAAAAAAAACGCAGATTGGTGGTGAGAAGGAACGACATGACATGCCGCATATCCCACAGGATCCACGTTTGATATATTTACCTAGATGGATGGCTGATGTTTATCTTAGATCAAGTAGATATACCAGCCCCATGAATCCTATTTGTCTGGAAGCAAAACACGATTGATGGCAGTTGAAAGTGATGATTTGATAGAACAAAGTTACTCTACTTGGATGTCCTGCTGCTACTTAGGATCAATGGATCAGTTCACCCCTATACAAGGAGGTTAGATACTTCCCTTAAATAGGTGAAATAAACCAACTTACTAACGATCGTGAATCGATCACTTCCATGGACATCCCAGTAGTCTTCTACTACTCTGCCGGTTCCAATGTTTTAATGATTGGGTCACGGAGGCATTGATATCCTGGTGAGCGACAGGACAGGATCCTCCTAAAGCCTTATTATAAATCTTGTAATGATACACCCTGCAATGTGAATATGGATACAAAATTATGGTTTGTACAAGCTATCTCCTTTCAGGTACTTTTGGCTATCTATGTAGGAGGTAACTGGGTAACCAACCTGGGCATGAACTATTCTCACCTCAAAAGTAGGAAGCATCACAAATATAGATATAGACACCCTGATCTTCCAGATCGTCTCAAGCTATGTATTCACAAAAATATAGTCATACACCTTGATTAATCCCTAAATGTTGACATCTATCTGTATTTAGATATGTCTATATAGTCTATAGTTTCAAATTGTGTACCATTTTCTTCAAGATTTACCCCCTCCTCAAACTAACAGCTCGCCCCTGAAAATAGGCCGGGCCCCAAAAGGGAAACTCATCTTCCAAAAAGAAAAATCCGGTGTTTTTGCTTTTAGTTTCAGGAAGGGTACGGTCCTTTTCGAGATCATTCAACCCGCATATTCCATCTACCCGAACTCCAAGTGTTCAGTGATACAGTATTGGCTCCACTCAAGCCGACCATTGAAAGAATAATCCCCTGCAAGGTGGGCCCCTACCAGTTATAAATGGAGTGATCAACCCTACTTATGGATCCAAACGAGGTGACTTTGATGAACCTGGTGTATATACCCTGGAAGTCAACCACCATTTAAAAAAAATGCTGGCTCCTTTTGGATGATGATAAAGCCATATGACCATAATGGTGGTTTGGAAACCAACCTGACTAAAAAATGGTGGAAACCCAAGAACCTCCAAGGATGGTCTTTATCCAAAACTCAGGAAGATCCAGTACAAACGACTGGTTGGTATATCTATATATATATATATCTACGTATATGGATGTTAAATTTCTATGGAAAATTGGTAGATAGATATACCAATCTCATGGATCCTTAATGGGAAACATCATCATGATAAAATCATCGACTTGCACTTCCAGAACAAAAACCACGACTCAAGAAGCTTCCTCAAAAACACGCGGGAAAGCCGGGTCTGTCAAGAATGAGCTACCCCCCCCAATGCCACGTTTCCCCCAAGAAATAAAGCCTTTTGATCTGGGATTAGTAAGGGACAATGATGGACTTCATCACCGCGGGAAGCTTTCAGTTGAATCCTCCAGGGATCAACCCAACTAGGATGTCCCTAGAAAGTTAGGATCAAAGAAAGGTGATCGGATCAATGGGTTATTTCACCCCCAAATTCATACAAACCATTTACAAGTAGGTGATTCATAACTAACCCATTGATCCTAACTTAACTTCCTTCCCGGGACATCCAAGTGGGCGTTTGGGGTTCTTTGAAAATCTTCCTTAGCAAAGGCGATGTTTTTTTCAAATCCTTGCTAAAAAGGGACATGACATACCCAGATTGGTGAATAGGGATCCTTCTTTAATGGAAAATCCACCATTTGAAGATGTATCTTCTATTAAAAATGGTGGATTTTCCATTTGCCATGTTTAGTTTTTTCGGGGATGTAGGTGAAATAACTAACCCATTGAGATCCTAACTTCCTTCCGTCCCGGGACATCCGAACCCAACCAACCGTTCCACCCCGGTTTTTTCCCCCGCCTTGCGGAATCCGAAGAAGGAGCCCAAGAAGACTAAAGGTACCGAGACGCCAAACCAAAGACACAACCTCGAACGAACGAACCCGGGAGAACCGAGGGAGGTACGCAGCAGTTTTTTGTAAAAGACGGACGAACTCAAATGGTATGAATATTATATCTAGTTGGTGGTTTCAAGCCATCTGAAAAATAGTTAAAATGGGAATCTTCGCCAAATAGGGGTGAAAATAAAAAATGTTTGAAACCACCACCTATATATATACATAATATATATATATAATTATATATACCTGGACCTTCAAGTCGGGGTGCCAAATGGTTCCGTTACAGGGTGTCAATTCTACAATCAGTTTGGGTTGATAATTGGCACCCCTTTGAAGGTGCTGGTATGTCTGTATGTATATGATCTTATGTGTATACTTCAGTTACAAACATGACATGTGTTTGGTGACTTACTGAACTTCATCAGGAATAATTCAACATGTCCAAATGGACTTAGATGTAGGGATTGGAAGACTACGGAAAGGTGCCACCCTAGTTGTAATGAGACAGAGGAAAATAGCCCCTACTTGGGTGTCCATGGAAGTAAATGGATTGTAACCCCTATACAAGTAGGTTGTAAGTCCCGTAAATAGGTTATAACCCAACTTGCAAACTACTTACTGACTTGCATGGACATCCTAATGCTCAACCCCAGTTGTAAGTCGTGTATCACTAACCAGGAATAAATCCACGTAATCCAACAGTGAACGGGAGGCCCCATGACTGTAGGGATAGTTGAACTTCCAACTAATGGAAAATCCAGAATTCATCAATACTTCGACCATTTATTTTATTCCCATAGGATCCATGTATGGTATTTTTACTATACATTTAGCTTAAACTTATGGTAAATTAGTAGGTAATGTAGTAGTCCCATAGGATCCGTAATGGGATTGGACGTTGGAAGTCTCACTTGGAAGTTGGTATATATTCATTTTTCCTCAAGCCGCGCCGCTTTGTCGCTTTGGCGCTAAACATGTTTTGCTTTGGAAGGATTTCTAGTTGGTGGTTTCAAGCCATCTTAAAAAAATATGTTCGTCAAAATGGGTTCATCTTCCCCCAATAGGGGTGAAAATGAAAAATATTTGAAACCACCACCTAGATTTGATCGATTTGTGTTCTCCCCCGCATTCCAGGATGCTGGCTTTTTATCACCACCAGGAATTGTACATGTTTTAGGTTTCGGGATTCCTATTAAACTATAAACCTTCATTTTGCCACCATTGCATGGGGACAACCCAATCAATCAAGCAACAAAAACATCTTCCAGCAGAAACACCGGATGAGGTACCCCAAAAAACCTTACACTTCCTGCCATCGTTTTTGCCCTTTTTTTGGAACGATCCTTTCAGCACAAAAACCACACGAAACCAAACGAAACCTTGGGTGTGTCACCACAAGTGAAGTGGAGCTACTTGGGGTGACTTTCACCCCTCTTCTTCAGATACCTAGATGCCGAAAACTAAGACACCACAAATCCCAATAGTTGAACGGAAATTCCTGCTCCAACCATCATGTTTAGAGTCCATGTTAGCTCTCTGGAGTGTATGTTGTTGCACTTTCAGTATGATGAAAGAATCAAATCTTGAATCTTTCATTCACATCTTATTGGAAAAGTGTTTGCCAACAAAATGACTCACACAAATGGCAGCCTGCCACACAATGGACACATACATATATTAGTCCAAGAAGCATCGCAAACATTGTGGTGAAGGGCACAGCACCAGATGATCTCTGTCCCCAAATCAACCTGGCCAAGGGCTGGCCAAGGGCCATACACAAAAGGTATAGTCGAGTGGAATATCAAGTCACATTGCGATGTTTTCGCATGGCATCTGTCAGGTTTTCTTTGTTTTTTTACAATATGTGTTTTCATGTTTCTGTAAACGTTCATAATTGGTTGATTTCTTCACCATTGAAATTGTATATATATATACATATATTCATATTTATATCAAATAATCTATATATGTATGCGACACCAACCCAAACAACACACTAATTTTCTTTTTGGTTAAATTCCTCCAAAAATTACCATTTGCATCAAGTTTCGATGCCACCAAAAATGGGTTCCATTTGATGACTCAGTGTTTCACTAGTTGGTGAGTTTCAAGCCAGCTGAAAAATATGCGTCAGATTGGATCGTTTTCCCAAGTAGAGGTGAAACAAAACAAATTATTGAAGCCAGCACCCAGATTGGGATGGGGGCCGCTTAATAATCAACCCCATATACACCTTAGTGGGTATTTATTGGGTATGTCTCCTTTTAAAGGGCTCCTTAAAGGGCGTCTACAACTAGGTGGTGGCCAGTGTTTCTTCATCTTGGGTGACTCAAACTCAATAACGACACGCCGAGGAAGCAGGTTGAGGATGAAGAAAATACCAAAGAAGATGCCTGGGTACCTGGTGAGTTTTGGCAGGAAATGTTGGTGGATGTCTGATCTTAATAAACGACCATCCATAAATATAATCCCTAGAAGTCACAAAGGTTCAGCCCACCATGTTTTAGTCCGGTTGACTGGTAACGAGTTGTACCATTTTTAATAGGGTTTTTGTTTAGCATCCAAAAGGTTCAGCCCACCATTTTGATGAAAATGGTGACAAATCGATTTCCAGGTTGAATATACATGCATGTACCCATGACGGCTCCATGGGATGAAAGTATATTTACCTATTATATGTACCTTAAAATCAATCATCTATGTAGGTACATATACAATCGTTCCATGGATCCGTCATGGATAATAACAACCAACTGCATTTCAATTGCGCAATGTTGGTGGTTTTTTGTCGGAATTTTTGATTGGAACGGTTTTTGTTGTCCTAAGTACTCCCGGATTAGAAAGCGCATTTGTTACTTTGGGATCGAGCAAAAAACAGTAAACCACCATCAGAAAAGCATAGACCTGGACAAGTTTTTTACAATGATTCCTAAACCTGAATTTTTTAAGGCATTTTTTCGGGGGACTACTCGGCAGCTTGGTCGCTAGAATTTGGCAGAATAGACTGACAATCTCCCAAAAACCTAATTACATTAAGTACCCTCGAGGAAACTAACATGGGTCGTAGCAAGGGTTTCCACGTACATACCTGGATCATCCAACTCTGCAAAATGTCTACCTGTCCAGCCAAAAGAACTACCAAAATGCAAATACATCAAATACATCTGTAAGATCCAGGTATATGAATAATATTCTTTTCAATGTCTAATGTTCCATTTGTCTAAATCTTTTTTTACATACATACTATATTGCATTGCATATCTAGTCTATATAGTATGTTTATATGTACGAATATCATACACATCTTCTCCACCGTGGCCACCCATTCTCCAGCCCCAAGGAGACAAAAAGGCGGTCAACAAGGTCATCTGCTTCCAATCCGCTCCATGAAACGTCTGGCGGATACGGGTTGGCGGATAGGGGCCTGGAAGGTAAGGATAGGTTGGTGGTTGAACCAACCCATGAATGAAACATATGTATTAGTCAAAATGGGATCCATCTTCTCCCCAGGGTTTCGGAGTGAATATAGAAAATATTTGAGTTGCCACCTTCTAGTTATGATGAGGATGATGATGATCATTCAGGATGAAAGAAGCGTTGATGAGAATGATAAATGATTCATGATTGAGGAGCAAAATGCAAATATTGCGAATGCAAGCCACAAACCCTTGAATGCTCCTTCCATCCAAGGTTAACAATGTAGTTGCTGTTTTCAGCGTCAAGCGACAAAAGATCACCTAGTATCTTAGTTTTCCAGGTTGTACCCTCTGGAAAACTAACATAACACAATGGAAAATACACCATTTGAAGATGTATTTCCTATTAAACATGGGGAATTTTCCAATGTCATGTTAGTTTTCAGGGGGGGTAGTTTTCCAAGTTGTACCCAGGCACCAACAACGAAGTTTCGGAGCCTTATAGAGCCGTGAGGACACATAGCCGGCGAAGAAACCTTGGTGGCGAAAAACAGAGTTTGGTATATATATATATATATTTATCCATTAAAAGCAAATGCACATGGCATGCAAGAATTATGGTCTGTTGGGGATAAAATGTTGTGCAGGAAAACCATGTATATATACATGATATATAAATATATATATATATGATATGCTATATGTATGATATGCTATATATGTATACATATAAATATATCTATATAAGCCATGGCTCAAGGTTTCTAAAAAAACTATAGGCATACGCTGGACCTACCTAAACACAGAAAATGTCACCATTGTTTCGGTCCCTGAAATGGCAATCAAATTCTGAGCCGATTTGCGACAGAGGCAGATACCTCCCAGTCCAACAAAAGGACGTTTTCTACTGTGTTTTGCGTATAAATTGGCGAAGTTAAAACATTAATTCTCCACAATTGTGTCGTTTTTGCTATCGAATCATATCAACAAAGCTAGAAAGCCCCAAAAAAAATCACCCAAGCATCCCATGGCAATTTCAAGCTTGAGTTGGTCAAGGATTTGACGCCGCAAGTGTTCCTCCGGTTGGATCCAATCCATCCCTCCAACACCGTGCCAAGAAACCCATAAAAGTGAAGAGAAGAAGGCAAGATTGGAGCAAGGCCTGGTACACGAGCTTTCTCAAACAACAGCTGGGTATGTAGATGTATTGTTTTTGTTAACGTGTATATCAAACAGTGTGTATATATCTATATATATATATATACACGCATACAAATGTTTCAACATACAGAATATATAATACATCAACATCAATCTGGTAAGA
The DNA here is from genome assembly GCA_000507305.1 of Breviolum minutum Mf 1.05b.01. Lineage (NCBI taxonomy): Eukaryota > Dinophyceae > Suessiales > Symbiodiniaceae > Breviolum > Breviolum minutum. Next base: position 72,970 of record DF240942.1, on the reverse strand, counting down.
AATACACGTAATAAGTGTATATCCATGGAAACAACACATTGCAAAGTCCCTGAAAAGTATGGAAATGTTTCAAAATTCGGGACCCTACTCTTGGAAACCGTTGATGTTTGTTTGATCAAAAAAGCTCCTGATAAAGCTCAGGAACATCTTATGTAAAGGTTGAATCCCTGATTCAAAGTCTGAACAAAGAGGTGCAGGATTTCAAAAAACAAAACAGTTGCCAACAACCACTTGGACTTCTGTTGTTCTTGACCTATTCCTATTCAGATGGTCCACCACGTCTTTGTCTTTTTGGGGGGACAAATCCAGGTTGGGGTTAGTACAGGCCATTATGGATCCATAGAAAACAACTCTATACACTGGCGAAGAATGTACCTACTAGTCACGTACTACACAAAGAAAACATCCAGAAAAAAAAACATATAGGCTATAGGTAAATATTTGTTCAAAATATCCATGATGGATTCGGAGGGAGCAAAAGTATCGATGTTTTAATAGTTGGTAGTGAATGTTGGTTGGTGTTTTTGTTTTCTTTTAAGCAAGTCTCAAGGTGGTTGGTTCGCTTTCAGTATAGATTTCCTTTAGATTACTATATCGGATATGCAAAAAAACCATCAACCAGAGGCAGCAACGACAAAAAACGGAAAAATCACGAATTCGTTCCCTAAAAAGGGACTACGTCGACGTATTTCAATAGGAAAAACATCTTCCAACTATCCCTAAGGATCCACATATGCCTCAAGAAAGGGACTTCCCCTAATATTCCTATGACCTGGGGGATGGGATTTTTCGACCATCAATCCTACGAATTTTCGGGAGGGGTCTGGAAGGGAGTACATAAACCCCGCAACCCTTCTACCAGCTGAGGTCGGCATGCCAACATAAACGGTCAACCAATTCTATGCTTGTATACAACCCCCCCAAAAAAAAACATGGATACCTAGAATAATGGTTTGGAAAAGATGACTCCGCCTTTAAATATGGCCATTTTGGTATCTATATGATAAATTTCTCGGGTGTACCTATTAATCTACCATAAAAATCCAACATCCATGTAGAGAAATATAGTATACCCTTCGTCCCATGGATATCCATGGATGCGTAATGGGATTTCATCTGTTTTTCAATGAACATGATTTGAGACTACTATCACTTCTCACTTGTTGCCCACCATTTTCCAAACCTCCCCTAAATGTATATAATAACCTTGTCTACCGAAGAAAATATGTCCCCATCCTCGATTCTCACGATCTTTTTCTCTCTGGTTTCACCAGGTTCAAAAAAAGAACTGGGTGAATTTGATGCTACAAAACAACAAAGAACTAGCAAGCAACTTGAAACACTGCTTCAGTTGTGTGTTTTATCTGGGCAAATTGTAATTCATAAACCTGCTTTAAGGGGATTTTTGGGGAAAAAATCCCATAGCAAACAACCATTTTTGAAGGGTTGACCAACGGAGAATTTGCCGAGGGGTCTTGTGGTTGATTTGCCAATTTTGCCAAGACCTAGACCTAGAGCTTGGCATCCCATCAAAACCAACTTGCACTGCACTGCACTCTGTCGGGTAAAATCCTCCCTTGACTTGATAGGATGAGTATAGTCGATGAGCAGTAGCTTCGTTGCACACAAGTCGCAGGCGCATAAACCCCAGGCGATCTTCAAATTGGCTAACTCATGTCATCTTCGGCTTGTTGTAAAGCATCTTTCATGTCATTCTCAACATCAAGGAATCAGCTTGCGGACTCGGTTTGGCAGTGTTTTTTTTGTGGTTGAAGCCCAGCTCAGTTGATTCTGACGTCTCCAAGTTGTCTCCACCTTGCTGGGTTGGTCTTTGCCTCGGGGACAGCATTTGGCAATTGCCTTTCATAGCCATCACTTCATGTTGACCCGTAGGAAATCAACCAATTTGGGGTAGGATGGGATGGTGTGATTTGGGGGATGTTTCCTTGCTTTCCTTGCTAACAACTCTCTTCCGTAAGACATCCCAAACTAGTGATACTTGGAGGATCATCCCATTTGGTAAATAGTTGGTAACCCCGATTCAATTGGAATTTAGGCCATTTGGGATGGTTCCCACAACCCCAGGTCTTGGGGACTTACTTGGTTATTAACCACTTATTATTCCTGGCATGATCCTCCAAGTAGTGATACTCCACCCCACAAATATCATCACCTTCTGAGAATGGTAATGCAACCTAAATACTATGCTGAGGAGGTGATTGGACATACTGATCATCATCTGAAAATATGACTGGATTCGTAGTGTTGATGGAAGAAATCCTGCACCATCTGGGATGTATAAACCCCTGTAATTTATTGGTAGATTCTCCATATCAACAGGTTAGCCGGATTTCTTCCATCCACAGTAGGCCCATATAAACCCAAGCAAAATACCCTGACTCATTTCACCGTGCAATCAAGGTACACCCCGATGAACCGGTGACAGCACACCCAGCAAAGCTAGAAACAACGTCACCACCTCGAATCGACACGGTTTTTCTCAGAGCCCTCCCTCTACCTTTTCCCATTCCATTCCCATTACGCATCCATGGGAGTGGTATATTATGTACTACATGAATGGCGGATTTTTATGGTCAAGGTAGGTAATTATAAAATATATGGAATGCTATGGGCCTTGCTTTGGTTGAGGTCTCCTGGAATTTTGCATGATTTCTCGTGTCACGGGCAATCTCAGATTCCAAAATACTGACAAGCCATGACTGAGGAGATGTTGATGAGACTTTACAAATATAACAGGCCTTGCTGTATACCGATAGATTGATTTTAAGCTTCCACCCTAGTTTTGAAAGGTTTTTTGTTGGCCGGGTGTGGTTAGTGGCTTGCAGGTATCGCGGGTTAGTTGCTTGCAAATATCTGCGCTCCGACAGTCCCTGAGGAAAGGTTTCCCCCGACAGATCCACTCCGTGAATGGAATGTTGATTGGTGAAGAGTAGTTCGTGAGGTGAGGTGAGGTGAGGTGAGGTACCCCCTAGATCCCCCCAGGAAACTAACATATCCCCCCCTTGGGAAAAGGAAAATCATCTTCAAACGTATCTTTCTCAGGGGATATGCTAGTTTCCCAGGAGGGTATGTTTTTTTTGGAGTGTTTTGTGTGTTGGGCTGGGAATCCATGGTTTTGGGGTCAAATTTGTTTTTTTGGTGTATTTATGTACTATCTACTGTATACATTTTATTTTGTATATACAATTATATACATGTCCATTCAAGGCTTGAATGAACCACAGACTGTTGGGAAACAGTTCCAACCGTCACAACAGGTGATCATCTGCACAAAAAATTCATGAACCTTTTATATAGACCTCCGAAAATTGACATGGAACCCAAAAATCACCAAATTGAAAAGGAAACTCATCTTCCAAACCTCCATTGTTTGGTTCCACATTAATCTAGTTGGTGCTTTCAACCCATTTGAAATATATCAGTCAAATTGGGTTCATCTTCCCCAAATAGGGATGAACATGAAAAATATCTGAAACCACCACCTAGTTATTAACCACTGAACCAAAGCCTGGGATGATCCTCCAAGTGGATGTTTCCGAAAATAGTGGTACCCTCGAATCATCCATTTTAATAGGGTTGTCCATTATAAAGCATCCATTTTGGGGTACCAGAACTGGAAGCCAAAAAAACCTGAGTGCTCCTAACGCTCATGCACACAATCTGCACGCCAGACCTCAGCCAAGAGATGATGACAACCAGAGGTGTGTACTGAGCACGAGTGCACGCCACGAACGCGGTTGGCTATGGTAATAAATATCCTTTATATATATATAAAGGACACATGACACATGTGTTGAAGATATTCAAATTGTATGATACATACAGTATCTATATATTTATGTTTTATATATTGAATTAAATTATACAGACAAAGACAACACATAAGTATGAAGAATGTTTCCTTTTGTCAACAAGCAAAGACACGCAAGGTTCTACCAACTGGTAGCTAGCTTTTGGACTGACCAAACCGGCGGTTTGCCCGTGATGAAATTTGCCCATGATATTCCGCTTGGGGCTCAAACGCCACCATGTGTTGCTCATGAATCCTGGTCATTTAGTAGGATAAAATGCTCATCACTAATGAAGCACAGCCCATGATATCCATGATATTTGCTCCAAAGTGCCCAACACAAAAAAAACAATACGGATAGTAAGGATCCTTATAATGGCTTATGGAAATAGTTCCTATATAACTGGGTAGCAATGCATCACCTACTTGGAGCATCATCGCAGGAATTGGTTCAGTGATCGTAACTCCTCAAGACCTAGGGTTGTTAACCACCCCTTCCATCCATGGCCTTTTTGTTATAAATGGGGGCGGTCCTAACTACATATCCAAGTCCTGGGAGCCCATCCTCCAAGTAAACATATACCCATCAGATCCATGTATGACATATATTCACCTTCTAAATCATCATAAAAATCAACCATCCATTAAGGTAAATATACCATTCCCATGGATCCTTAGCAACTTCTGAGTTCCCCAGCCCTACAGATACGGCCAGCAACTTGGAATGTCTGCCAGCGTTTCATGGAGTGTCAGCTGAAACTTCAGTCATGGGTCCCACTAAAAATGAAGCCCGACCAATGGTGAAATGGGGCTACGAGGCGGGTAATTGAACCGATTGTTATACGTACAGTAATTGAAAAGTATAGATGGCTAACCGTCCCTACATATTGGTTTATTTTTGGACCCTAAACCCTAACCTACCTTTTGGTATCGGCAAGCCATCTATTTTGACCTCAAGGTAAATGGAGTGAAATTGGGCCCCTTTTTTAACGGCCAAGAACAACTGGATTTCACTGGGGTTATAACCTTACTTATAGGGATTATAACTCCACTTCTAACTGATGATATTCCCTAACAATCCAGGTATGTCCTAAGAATCCGTGATTTCCCATCCAATCCTATGACCTAGGGATGGGATTTTTCGACCATCAATTCTATACGAATTTTCGGGCAGGGTCTGCATTCTTAAGGATTGGTAAAGTTTAGGCAAACCACGTTCAAAAAACCCTCTTAGATAATTTCCATCAAAACTGGTTCTTTGATGACGGGATCCTTATTTCATGGTTTATGAAATAATCCCCATATAACATCATATAACTGAGTAGGATTTCATCCCCCAAAAAAATACTGTACCCTCAACAACAAAACGGGTCCTTTTTTTATTTCACTTGCACAAGGGTTGAGCCACCCATTTGAATCATATGAAACCATTCCATCTTGGATGAACCAACCGGTTTTTGTCCACTTTTCAGAGTGAACATTTCCGAAAACCAAAAAAAACACGTTTGGACTCGGTTTCGAGTTGAAGTCTCTTGAAGGAAGGAGTTGAACTTGTTAAAAAATGGATGACGTTTTTACATTTATATACATTCCCCACAAAAATATAGAACAAACAAAATCATTTGTAAAAAAACATCAAATAAATTGTCGAAGTCTTGCAATTTCAAAGTTATTCTAGTTTCAACTCATTTAAAAAAAAATGTAGTCAAATTGGATCATTTCCTGAAGATCTCCAGGTAAAGAATGAACAAAATCTTTGGAATATCCACACAAAAAAAACACCAAGCCAAAGTCGTGAAACAGTTTAACCCCCCTAGGATCCATGTATAGTAAATATCATGAGCTTACATTCGCCATAAAAAAAATCAACTCACATGTATACGTAAATGCAACAATCCCATGGATGTATAAAAATGCACCATGTCCAAGTCACCAGCAAGATCGGCCCGGAGTTATAGCCCCTATCAATGGCCTTACAAAAGGGGTAACTACCTGGTGATTCAAAGTGACCTTTTCATCCCCTAGTTGGAAGTCACTTAACCCCTTAAAACTTTTCATCCCCTAGTTGGAGGTCACTTAACCCCTTAAAAGGGTCACTGAGCCATCCGAAAAAGGTCACTTTGAATCACCTGATAAGGTGTTTTTCACTCCTATAAGTGGATTTATTTCACCCTACTTCTACCATGTGACTTTGCGCCCACTTTGCAGGGCTTTCCCAACTCAAATCCGCGACGGCTTCTCCCTGGAGCCATGCCTGGGTTTCCTAAAGACATCGCCATGGACCAACTTCCATCCCGTCTCTTCTGCAGCATCCTGGGGAAGAATCCGATGATTCCAAGGATTGCTGGCACGGGATTCCAAGAACGGTGTGGTATACATATGTACCGACTAATTTCCCATATAGAAATTACCCAAATGTAGGTAAATATACTTGGATGTCCCAGGAAATTAGTAAAAGGTTAGGATCAATGGGTTATACCCCCAGTATACCCCATTTACAATTAGGTTATATAACACTTTTATATACTACAGGCAACTTTTTGCTAACTTCCTGGGACATCCGTTGGTACCAGTCCCATGAATGGACCTGATCTCACATCAGATTTTCAGGATTCAATTATTTACTATGGGGGAACCTGAGGCCCGATGCGACCCCGTCACAGCAGCTCACATCAAAGTGCCAAACACAAGGGGAATTGTATGATTTTGATGAAATACAAGGAATGCATCAAACACATCAAATGTTGTAGTAGCCCTGCCCACAACTGCTCTTCTCACTTTTTCCGGGGCAGCTCACGACTTCAGGTAATCAAGCAAGGCCACATACCTTTTTTCGCCCCTGTTGTGGCGCCAGCTCTCCGATCACTTCTGTCGTCCATCCTTCTTGCGAAATAGGCCACTCTTCAACACTTCCTTGTGGATAAGATTGCTCAAACACCAAAGCTATGAGCCACTCAACTCAAGCAATGAAGACAGTGTAAACACAACAAACAATAATTTGAAAACACGAGACTTCCAATCCCCCAGTGCCACTCAAGCTCCGAGAGCCCCCACTGTAACTGCGTTGATTTTCAGGATGTATTCATGTAAAATTAGTCGGAAAGATATAGCAAAACACAATGTATACACCACCTCTGATGCGACCCCCCTTGCAAGTTCTCCCCAAACAAAATTCCAACAACATCACAAAACTGATGCAACTATGGAGTAACAATGAGGATTTCCGAACTGAACCCTTCATGGATGATACTTCCGGGAAGGGAACCTTCCAAAACCCACCCCAAGCTACAGATCAGTTCAGTGATTTTTCAAAAGATTGAGGTCTCAGCCGTTGGTCAAGCTGTGGGAAAAAATTCTGCCCAAAACATGTTGGCACCTTTCACTAGTTGGTGGTCTGAACCAACCCATTTCAAAAATATGCTCGTCAATTTGGATCATTTCCCCAAATAGGGGTAAAAATAGAAAATATTTGAGACCATCACCTAGTTCATGACTTTAGAGATATCTGTTTTTATTTGGATGTCCCGTTGGGTTTGTTAGGATCAATGGTTAGTACATCGGTGAAAAGACCCACAAAAAGAACCTTTTACATCCAAGTAGTTGCAGCACCTGAAAATCAATGTTCAAAAAACGCACCTAAAAACCCGTTATAAGTTGCATAGTCAGAGCTTATGTAAGGGAATCCCAACAAAACAGTCTCGTATAGAATCAAATGGTGTATATTCCAATTTTTAATGTTAACATTTCTTAACCATACGTGCCCCCTCTGGCGATGCTTGTCAGATTTGTCATGTTCTTTTCAACTATCTAACGTGTAAAGGTGACCCCATTTCAACAACATTCAGGTGTAGGGATTTCTCCTAAAACCCCCCAAAAATGGCACCCCCAAAAACCCATGTCCGCTTCCCATATACCATTCACATACTGAACAAGGGGATTCCGGAGTATGGAAATGGAGATGTTTTGAAAAAAAAATGGTTTTGGACATCTATCTCGACGTTTTTGTTGGTAACCTTCTCCAAAATTTTCCCCATGATTCTCTAACACCAAATAAATACAAGGTAGTTTATCAAAGATCCACTTCCCCATCCATGCCCAACTAACAGTTAACAAAACCCAGGATCACCACCCTAACCCCCCACCTTCACCCCAGGCCCGAGCCCTCCCAAACGCTCCTCGGCAGAAGCCAGCTCATTGTACCTGAGAGTACACAAATCCATCGAGCATCTGAAGAAATCAACTGAAACACCGGGGCCACACCGGGCCAGATGAATTGATATCTAACATGTGCTGATCAAAACCTAGGGTTTTTTTCCAGTAGATCCGTGAAAATTGCGACTCCTGTTAATTTGTCGGGATTTTAGATACTCCACGCCCAAAATCGATCCCTACCAAGTTCCAAGCTAGAGATACTGTTGATGGAAGAAATCCGGCTAACCATTTGGGATGGTTAAAACCCTAAAATAATGGGACAATCATCATCCTTTCCGTGGTTAGCCGGATTTTGGAACCATCAACAGGTCAAGTGAAGAAGTGAAAGTCAGTTTCTGGTGCAGTTTTCATTTGGGAAAAAAAATTGAGCACTTGGATCATCCCCAGGGATCCGATTGCTCACCGTTCAACTGAGAATGGCGAACCATGGAACCAAAAAATGCGTTTCGAAACGTTTCGGTGATTGGATCCACCGCAGTATCTGACAATATGACTTTTTTGATGCCGGATCGGGTATATGAATCTAATAGTCTGCAGGATCAAAAAACATCAAAAAACTAACGCTGGAGCCTAGGGTATGATGGTTTAGCTGCACCAAACGTAAAAAATCCCCGAAAACCCTCCCGAAAATTCGTAGGATTGATGATCGAAAAATCGGAAATCCCATGTGGGGTCCCATCCTGGATTCTTAGGACATATCTGGATCCTTAGGGTAGCTGCACCAAGATAAGTTCTATTTACTCAATTGGAAGTAGATAACACGACTCACATCTACAAGTTTATGTTTTCATGATAGCCCCCTTACTAAACTAGTTTGGTTTCAACCCATCTGAAACATATTAGTCAACCTTGTAAAAAGTAAAGAACTAACTGAGGTAAAACCAGTGAGAACTTATCCTTAGTAAATCCATATAGAAGTGAAATTACTATATAAATATATGTATACCCTGCAAATCAGCCACCATTCTAAAAATGGTGGTTCCTTTTGGATAATGATAAACCCTTACTATAAAAGGTGGTGGCGCGTTAAACCTATTTAAAAGAAATGGTGGTTGGACTTCCATGGTATATGTATATAAGTACGTATATACTTACTAAACATTGATCCTACACCCCCAAAAAACAGCATGACAATGGATAAACAACCATGACTGTACTGAAGATGGATCTCCTATTAGAAATGGGTGGATTTTGCAGCTAGCCATGTTCATCCCAGTAGTGCTGATATCCCATGATGCTTACGACATTCCACCACATTGCTTGATGTGCTGGGAAGTCCAGCATGGAAGGAGGTGATCTGACGTGTTTTGTTAATACCACCGTCAGAAGTTTCAAGAAGCCGGCGTTATCTCTTTGACAAACTATGCAAACACAAGTTTTGTGTCTCCCCCATCAACGGTAGGACTCTAACCTTCTAAGCCTTGGCTGCAACTCCATCCATTGAGTAGTCAGTTGGGCCGCTGCTTCTTTAGGGATTAGATTACCCAGTTGTATGGGGATTGTAAATGACCCAGCCATTGTTACAAGGTGGGCCAACTGTTGTAGACAAAGGGCGCCGTGGCCTAGCGAAAGAAAACACCCAACTGAATGGCGTGCTCTTCAGACTCAGTTCTCCTCGTTCTTCGTCTCGCTGAGAAAAACGTGTTCAGAAACTGCGAAAGAAGACTCACACCCATTAGAAGTCAGGTAGATAGGGTTGTAGGACTGATATGGATGTTTCCGAAAATAATGGGTTTTCCCCCCAAATCATCCATTTTAATAGGGTTTTCCATGATTTTCACCATCCATTTCGGGGGAAACACCCCTATTTTTGGATTTCCACCCATATCATAAAAACAACCGGCCGTGCTTTTTTTCGGTCGGTTTTTCCCGATCGGCACACCCTTTGGATCGGCGCACTTGGTGATATCGCGATGAATGGTGCGCAAAATAATCACCGCCTGGCGGGGCAAAAGATGGTGGCTGAAAAGAGGATGGGTTCCCAGGACTTGTACAAGAAAGGGGCCCCCCGGCCCGTTATGAGGTAGTTATAACCCCATCAAACCCTATGAAAAGCCATGGTTGTAAATGGGTATAACTAGGGATAAATCCACTTATTATAGTAGTCAGGGGGCCCCTTCTTGTAAGTGGTTAACAACCATGGTGATCGTAAGACACCAAGACCTGGGGCAAAAAAAAACCCTTCCAAATGGCCATGAAAATGGCGGAAATAAATGCGGCCGGTCCTAACTATCTTATTTGTTAGCCCATCAACGTTCCATTTCAACGAACCCATTTGATTCTGAGAGGATTTGATTCAACTCCAACCATCAAAGCGTCGAATGAATGGTGAGTTTACTCACCATGAAACCCGACAAGAGGAAGGACTGAACAACAAAACATCTACAGGGTGCTTTTTGTTCGAAATCTATGTATGTACACCCATCGGGCTTACGGCTTCTCTCTGGTGCAATAAGTGTTGTTTGATGTTGTTTTTTTTTGCCGGGAATTGAATTTTAAAAAATGGCGATTTTTTGTTGAATCACTCGATATATAGCTGCAATTTTGGACTAATTCTTCAAAATACACATATTAATAGTGTTTTTTCGCCAAGAACCAAGGTGGAACCGGTGCCAGACTCTTCCCCATCTCTTCGATTCTTGGAAAATGATGTGTTTCGGACCGATCTCCTTCATCTCCAGGACCTCAGGGATGTTTGTTGCAATTTTTCCACCTGGGACTCCCATGTGTTTCTCCCAGTGTTTTTATCGAAGACGTTGGACTCGATCACGTCGATCAGGGTGCCGGCGGCGTCCTGTTTGGCTGCCTCTGGCATTGAGGGGTTTTGCGTCTGAAAAAGATTGCCAACTTTTAGGCCCTAAAAAGGCTGGACAGGACCTCCAAATAATCTGCAGTCTCAGCACCAGCCAGGTGGCGCAGCAGCTTGGGGATAGGAATAGTAGCCACCACTGATGCGCTTGCGCCGATAATCACCAATTGTTTGGCCTCAGGTCCTACAGCCCGATCTGTTGGTGTTTCATCTGCATAAAACAATTTTTATGGCCAACTCATGGAGAGACCCAAGACCCCCACTTGAGGTGGGTACGAGGAAGCAAAAATACACAGCATGGATGCAGAAAATACCCTCCCTGAAACTAACATATCACCTGAAAATGAATGGTTAGAAGACTAGTTTCCTTTTGGCAAGGCCTATTTTCAGGGGCTATGTTAGTTGTAGGGAGGGTAACCCCAAACGTTTTGGAATCCTGTTGCCCTCCGTGAAAAATCACGTCCCATGAAAAAAAAGAACTGTAGCGTCGGCCCTCAAGAAATGTCACCGTCCCTAAATTCATAATCGTCCCCTGAAAAGGAACCATTTTAAAACCCATATGCTCCATGTATGGAATATTTACCTACACTTGGCTTAAATTTATGGTAAATGTAGGTAAATATAGCCTACATGGAGCATCTGGCAAAGGACATATTATCATCTTCCCAAAAAATCCACTTTCAGGGGTTTTAGCTATTAGTTTTTTGAGCGAAACATTTGTTTTGTTGTTCATTGCCTCATCTGGTTTTCTTGTTTGGGTCCCTGAAGTTCCATTACCCTCCCTGAAACCAACAGCTTGCACCTGAAAATGGATTCGGTATACCCTTTTTCTCAGGTGATTGGATCCCATAGGTATCTGAAAAAGAATCTAAGTGTTGGATTTTTTTTGGCCCCGCCTCCTGTGAATGAAAAAAATATGCAACCGTTGAATTGGTTCGTTTCCGGAGGTAGGGGTGAAAATAAGTGATATTTGAAACAAGCACGCCTAGGGTATGATTCTTTTGCAAACTATCTGACACAAAGATGATGCAAGTGTTACCACAGCCATTGTTTCTTACAAGTAACGGAGGGCAACTGGTAGTATAACATGGTTGCGGAACCCTGGAATGTACGAAGAATCTCGGGATTTGAATTGCAGTATCTAAGAAGTAGATGGCATAGACCACCCGTAATTATATTGCAAACTATGTGAACCCTGTGCAAACCTTCTTTGGGGACTCTATAGGTGGTGATTTGACTCAACCCAATCGGGAAATAATAGTCGAAAGTGGGCATAGATATCTTTCCCAAAGGTTCGGGGTGAAAACAAAAAGCTTTTGAAACCTAAATATACAGAAACTACCTATATCATATATCAAATGTGTATACATGTATATTGTATATTCAAAAAACATATTATACATATATATATATATTATACACATTATTCATATTATAAGTATACAAACGTCTTAACATCCCATCAGTTTTGACCCATCTCATTAACTTTCTTTCACTTGATAAAGCCTTCTTTCTTTGACAAAGCTACAATATATATTGGTCAACTGCCAACCAACCTGACCATGGTTTTCCACAACTTGCCGGTAGGACGATCATCCCCGACAAAAAGAGCATGATCCTTAGGAGGATTCATGCTGGAAGGTTGACAAACGTCTTAAATATTACTTACTGTTATACGATGATATCAAATACTTTGCTGTTTGTCTGGTTGGTGGTTTCAACCCATCTGAAAAATATTAGTCAAAATGGGAATCTTCCCCTACTTGAATAGTTGAAACCACCACCTAGTTTTGCTGTTTATCCATATTTACATGTTTACTAACTATATTTCCTATTCTTTATGATTTAGTGAGTCGTGAGTCGTGCTACGAATCGAAGGTATACGTAGTCACTTAGTCACTTGTTTCCCCATCATTTCAATACACACCAGAAGGTTTAGTTAGTGTTTTTCTTTATAACATTTAAAACAGTTGTGTGTTTCCAGCCATATTGTGCAAGAATCTGATGGATAATATGTTGTATATCTATAAGATCCTAGGTATATATATATATGAACCGTAACCTGGAAGTCAACCACCATTTAAAAAATGGTGGTGAACCTTTTGGATGATTTTTACCCCTGCTAAAATAGTGGTGCTTCGGAAACCTACCTTACTATACGTATACAAAATGGTGGTTGGACTTCCAGGGTTTCCTAATGTTCCATACAAATGCCCTGAGAGACAACGACCATTAAAAAAAGGCACGGTTCTGGATTTGTTGAATTAATAAATGCTCGCAAAAAACAATAGGCCTTGGCGAAAAAACAATTCGAAAAAAATTTGATGTACCCTCCCTGGAACTAACATAGCCTATGAAAGTCCACCATTTTGATGGTATTTACCAGGAAAGATGGGGATTTTCATGGGCTATGTTACATGTTAGTTTCAGGGAGGGTACAGCAAATCCATAACACTGGTTCATCTGCCCACCAAGCTGCCCCTAAAAAACCCGTTCAAGATCAGGTTTTCCACCAAAAAGCTCATTCAAATGTTCCCTTCCAAGATATGATGTTCTAGTTGATGGTTTCAACCCATCTGAAAAATATTAGTCAAATTGGATCATTTCCCCAAATAGGGATGAAAATAAAAAATGTTTGAAACCACCACCCGATGTTTAACTAATAAACAAGAATAAACAACTATTTTCGTGGAGCAAACAAAAGGAACACACAAAAAAAAACATACCACATGACCGTTGTTTCTTTTTGTTTAGAGGTTTTTTGTGGTGCCCATCCAGGTTTCCCGGCATCAGAGAATTGAGGATAGAGAACCAATGAATTTGTCCAGGTCCTTCCAGCGAAAAAAACTGTGACGACTGGAAGTCATTCATTGAAAAACCCTGAGGTAAAACGAGTGAGAACTTGCCTGCTTGGTGCTCAACTTTTCACCTGGTTGCGACCCTTTGCTTGTCATTTAGTAGGGAAAATGGTCATCTGTTGCTCATGAATGCTCATCACCAAGGACAGCCCAGTTACGCTTAGTAAATCCATATAGAAGTGAGATTTCTTATAGAAGTATCTGTATTCCCTGGAAGTCATCCACCATTGAAGAAAATGGTAGGCTTCCTTTTTTTTGGATAAATAATGATGAACCTTTACGGAATAAAAAATGATGCAATTCGGAAACCAAACTATGAAACCTGGTGGCCAGTTGGACTTCCACCGTTTGCTTATATTGAAAACAAGGAAGCTCAACCAGCGGGCTGTGTTTTACAGGTTTTGCGATGAATGCCCCCACTGAAAAAACAATCACCCAAAAAAGGTTTGACAAAAAACATGATTTGAAACGATAAAAAAAATGTTTCAACCCCCCCCCCCCACCCAAGAAAAAAGGGACAAATTTAGCAAAACCCCGTTTTCTACACATTTTTTTTTCGGGACCAAACGTTGAGAGTTTTCGACGTAAGTGACGCGTGAGAGAAAGCCTTACTCAAAGAGCGAACTTCGGGGAGACCGTAGCTATATCCTCATATCATGCATTGGAATGGTATATATGTTATTTACCTACTAATGCCCATAAAGAATCAACCAAATGTCGGTAAATATACCATGCATGGATGGTAGCTATAGTTGGTGATTTTGCCATCCATCTGAAGCATTTCGCTTTGCCAAGTTCTCTACTGTCCAAGTTGGACTGTTTTTGGTGATTCCATATGGCCCCAAAGTTTTCAGAACCCATAGGATTCATGTATGGTATATTTACCATTATTTACCTACATTTGCCTAAAATTCAAGGTAAATGTAGGTAAATATACCATACATGGATCCTATGGGGAATGAAAATCTTCTCTCAAAAACGTGACGATAGAAACTCCCAAAATTTGGTGACAAAACGGTTTTTGGTGTAAAGATTCATCAGGGTTTGCGGTCCTCCTTCAACATCACAAAAACCCGAAATTTGCTTGAGGTGGTTGGAAAAAACCTAAAATCTCCCAAATAATTGTCTAGTGGTGATTTACATTGATTTACCGTGGTAGAAGCCGTAAAAAATCACCTGAGACATCGCAAAAACAGGTGGATAAAACCCATCAGTTTAAGCTCCTGAAGGTAATTGTTTGGCCCTGAAAAAATCATGTTGAAAACCCTCCAAAACAGGACATATAGCGAACCTTGGTCCATACTGTTGATGGTTCAGAAATCCGGCTAACCAGTGGAGGTTGGTAGTCTATCCCAATATGTACAGGGTTTATATATCCCAGGTGGTTAGCAGGAATTCTTCCATCAACAGTAGGTGCTGTTTTTGTTTGTCGATGAATGGAAATAAGATGGAAATCGAATCCTCCTCAACGTTTTTGGTTGGTTTCTACATGTAGAGAAAACCTGTGTGTGAAACCATGACACCTAGTCACATCCTAGTCACTAATTCGTTTGAGGGGAGTCTCAACAAAGAAGTTTTTTTGCCACATCCTTTTGGGGTTACAAAGCATGGATATCCAAATGTTAACTCAAGTACACCCCTGAAGTTTAACATGGAACCTGAAAATGGCACCCTGGAAAAGGAGACCCCCCTGGAAAAGGAGACCGTGGCACCCTGCAAAAGGAGACCCCTTTTGGAAACCATCATTTTCAGGTTCTATGTTAAACTTTGAGGGCTTAGATGCCAGAAATTGCTCCTAAGAACTGTGACAGCTATCTGGCTGTCTGGCAGCAATATTTTCGAAGTGGGTGATTTTGTGAATTGTCTGAAAAAAAATCGGATCCAACATTTCTCCCTTAGCAAATGTTGGATTGAATTTCTTCTGGGCAAATTAAATAATATTTCACCAACCTAGCATGCATCTGTTCTCTGAAGATACACCGCAGCTCCTTGGCACGATATCTGGTCCAGCCACAGTGATGCGTCCATTCGAAGCTGATTGAAGTGATATGGAAATATCGGACGTGTCTTAAGTCCCGGTCGGTAGTGCATTCTGGGCTTGCACCAGGTCCTCGAGCCTCTGCGCCCAGCGGAGGAAACCACCTTCCATTTGTTGCACTTTGTCCTGTGAGCATCCTGCAAGGGTGTTGTCTGGCCCAAGCCACTGCCTCACCTCACCCAAAGCGATGGAGACAGTACAGACCACATAGACCACCCAAAAGCAATTATAGAAAGAAATCATTTTTTGGAAGCTGAAGCTGGCTGCACTCCGTCATGTTTTCAGCTGCCTCGGCTGAAAACACCTCAAGCAAAGGCCTTGTGGCCTTTGAGGGGCCACAGAGATGCCTTTGAGCACCTTCTGGGTCCTCTGGGCGCCCAAGGGCGTGTTCCCTGAGTCCTGAAATAAAGGTCCGATTTCCCGAAAACTTTTCACCACCATTTGGGGTTTTTGGATTTTTTGTCATGTTTTCGGTCGCTATATAGTTTGACCAGATTTCTTCAAACTGATTTTGTTTTGTTCTTCCACCTAAAATTTGAAGGAAATCTATTTCGCCGGGCCGTTTTCCACCAGCATTCAGGGTAAATTTTTCCCTATCCGAAAAAAAAAATCAGGAAGTCCTCCAGTCATCTTCAAGTAATTGTCAAACCTGGCAGAGTACCCTCCCTTAAACTAACAGTTCGCCCGGGAACATAGGCCCATCCCAAAAGGAAAGTGGTATTCCAACTATCCATTTTCAGGTGCGAACTGTTAGTATCAAGGAGGGTATGCAGATTGTTCTTGGCCGAGGATTACCCTCCCGAAGTTTTTCACAGCTCGCCCCTGAAGTATTGATGGTTTTTTGCCATTGGAAGACTCTTTCATATTGGGTTTGGGTAACTCTTGAGGGGCGAGCGAAGGAAAACTTCAGGGGTGTATCTTTTATGGAAATTGAGATGGAAACCTCATGCCCTGAAGCTCCAGCAAGGTGTCTTGCTAAAAGACCTCACCACCTCCATTGATCCCTGCTAATCGAGGGATGCACCGCGTCAGGGTGTTGTCACCCATGAAAAATATTCAAAAAATTGGTTCAAAAAGCAATAACTCACTTGAAACCACTCCATTTAAAGGTGTCCTCCGAAATACATCAAGGTTTTGTTATAGTTGGCTAAACACTAAGATGTGGTGAAGTTCCACTACTGCTGGTATTACTCAACTCAACGTCCATCAAAAAAAGGAACCACTCAGCAGCCAAGTCTCAATTCATCTCAATAAGGAGAACTTTCAAAACATTCGTTTTTTTCATTACCTGGAAAACCTATAGGAACTTCGCCTTTTTTTGTACCGGCAAAATATTGAGTGCCTGGTTTGTTTAATGTCCCCCAAGTTCATGGTCTAAATTCACAGCGCAACAGCTGTTTGCTAACATTGCGGTAGTCAACTTTTCGAGGAATGAAATACCCTCCAGGGAATTAACATATCCCACCTTGGGAAGTTCGGAAAATCATCTTCAAAATGCCATTTTTGGGGGATATGTTAGTTCCCTGGAGGGTACATATTTGAAAACCATATGAGCCACGAAAAAAACTATAATCATACTTTCCATTGAAATACTGGTTGGTTTTCATAGGAATCCTTACAATGGTTTATGATAGTCCCCATGTAACTGGGTAGGTTTCATCCTCTATACAACCTAAACAACCAGGGGACCTTTTTTCATTGCTCAGATGAAACCACCATCTATTCCCACAACTAACATAGCCTCTCACAAAAAAAGCGCTTAGAGATCTGCAAATACCTGGAAAGCTTGAAAAGTATACTCTTGCTGCTATCCAACTACTGTCACTAAGTCTCCTAGTAGCACAGTCAAGTTTGGAAAACTTGAGATACTGTTGGAAGAAATCCCAAACAACCACCTGGGATGGTGCTAAAACCTTGTAAATAAATGGATAAACTACCAACCTCAACTGGTTTTCTCGCCGGATTTCTGGTTGCCATCAACAGTATCATTGCAAGAGCACCCAAGTCGCGTCCGACCCTTTTAAAAGGTGCACCGTTACCTCCAATTAAGGCATCAAAAGGGTCCCCCCTGAGAAATTGAACAGCAAACGTCCCTGAAAAAATGATGATTTGGGAAGATGACAAAACCTCATAAAATATGTATATATATAATGGTCCCTTTTCATTGGGAGGAACGGTTCATCTTCAATGGTTTTTTCCATTGAAAAATCATTTTTTCAGTTCTTTTCCAGCTTTCCCATATGAGCTACGAAAAAAACCCTCCTACTTTCCATTATACTGGTTGGTTTATAGGGATCCTTATATTGGCTTATTAAAATCCCCATATATTGGGTAGTATAATTCCCTATACAACCTAAACCACCAGGGTTTTTTTCATTGCTCATATCTCCCTCTCTTGCCTCGAGGCCCATCGAATTTCACTATGGACCCATGCGACATCATAGGTAAAGGTGAGCTGCCGGCGTTTTTCCGAGGGAACTTGGAGGAGGGATGGGGGGAACTTTGGCCATTTAGGAAAGGGTCCCTCAAATCGATCCTTAGGGGGCTGACCTAAAAATTGTTAACCACTGATATACCAAATGGGATAAAAATCCTCCAAGAAGGGAATGGTTTTTTTCTGGGTTGAAAGGTGAAGGTTTTTGCCATGCGTAACCATTACATGGGACCGGTGTATTTATACCTACGTCGATGGTAGATGTTTTAATGGTAAATTAGTATAGGTAAATATACCGTCGTCCCATCCGATGCTATAGAATTGGGGATTTTTCAACCAAAAATAATCCCGAGACCCTTTTCATTTAGTGGTGTGATTGAGTCGGGCATCTCCCTAGATATCCAAACACCTCCTGAGAAGCACTTGGGCCCCGCAAAACATGCAAAAAACATTTTCTCAGGAGTACCCCTACCAACGTAATCCGATGGGAAATATCATATAAGACCTGATTTTGTGGGTATTTATGGGTTATAATCCCTAAGAATCCCTAGAGACCACAATAAATACCATGCAAGCGTCCCTTGACCCAAGGTTACCCATACAAAAATGAAGGCGTTCTTCGGTTGAGGAGGGAAGTCGTTGTTTCAACCACCAAAACCATCTCCTGGTGATTCACGAGCTTGCTTGTTTTCCCCAGCAAGTTTGACGAAACCTCTGGAATTTTGGAAGATCAAAAATTCATGGTTTGCGAGTGGTACTCCCTCCCTAAACTAATATGACATAGCCCCTGTAAAAATAGGTCGTTTGCTCCCAAAAGGAAGTCGTCATCTTCCAACCATCCATTCTCAGTCGCAAACTGTTTGTTTCCTCGTTGGTGGTTCAACCCATTTGAAAAATATTAGTCAAAATGCGAATATTTGAAACCACCACCTAGGTTGGTTTCAGGGATGATAACTGATTTAGAGGCTATCTTCAACTTCTCCCATGTACAGGTTCCTTACTAACAAGATCTTTCATGAATACCCTCCTGGGAACTAATATGTCCCATATCAAGGCAACTTTGAACATGATTTTCCTTTTCCAAAGATGGGATATATGTTAGTTCCCTAGATATGTTTGAACAAGTAGAGTCTTTAGAACATGGTACAAATACCCTCCCTGAAACTAACAGCGAGTTTACCCCTGAAAATCAATAACTGGAAGATGAAGTTGCCTTTTGAAATGGTTCCTTTTGGGGGAGACATGTTAATATCCATGCCTTACAGAAAAAATGCAGCTATCACAGGTTGTTGATCTCAAGTATCTGGTCTTCCTGTTCTCTAAAGCCGTGTAGAAGTTCCTGGTGAGATCTTTGGTCTTCTAATATCCTCTGTAGGATTTGCACTTGTAGTGCATGCATCCCTGGCAGTTTTTTCCGCGCAGCCAAGAGTTCTTGGTGACATAGCTGATCTGCCAGCAATCCCTGCAGTCAGTGAAGGCCTTGTCCGTGTCATTCTCTCAATTTTTGGCCTTCATCCTTTTCAAAATGTTCCACGTGGCGAACGTACCAATACGTTTTGCAGTTGCTCGAAGTCCAAAAACATCTTTTCCCACCTCCAGATATCTGGGCAAATTGCTACAGTTCCTACACCTGAATTAAGGGAATTTTGGGGGGATTCCCTTTCAATCACCACCATTTGGGGTGACTACTCAGCGGTTTTGTCGCTATAACTATGATTTGCCCAGCTAAATGTTTGGTACTGGGATGTCCATGGAAGTTAGTATCTAAATAGATTATAACCCCGGTATAAGTAGGTTGTAAGTCCCGCAAATAGCTTATATTCCAACTTACTAACTAGCTACAAACTTCTATGGACATCCTAGTACCCGGGTACTAATCCCAACTCAACAAGAATCAGTATCAGGCAAAAAAATGCAGTACCCTCTGGCGAACATATTCATCTTCAATCCATCATCCAAACCTCCTTCAGAAATGTGAGCTGTTAGTTTTCATTGAGGGTATGGATTGGGTATGGCCCCACCTCCCAGTACCAGTGACAAATAAAGGTTTATATATAGGGATTTCCCTACTAAAAATGTGATATAATCCTGGTGGTTTTCACTGGAATCCTGGGAGATTCGGCCATTACGCCCGAGGTATAGACCCCAAAAAAAAACCAGCAGTGACCTCATCATGCGCATCTAAGTCAAAGATGGGTGCTGCATCACCATCCTGACAACTCGCTGTGAAGACACCGTCCTTCTCCTTCACGGCCTTGGGCGGTTGTTCAAATGGACGGGTCGATTTCCTGCAGATGGAAAGATATATGGTTCAAATTCATTGGCCGCGAACTGCAAGTTGATTGTTCTGGAAGTCGGCAACTGCCACCATTTTACAAAAATGGTGGTTGATTTTTAGATGATGATAAACCCTTACCTACAAAAAATATCAAAAAATGATGAAAAACTCGCTACCACCAACCTATGAGAAATGGTGGCCAAGGACTTGTGGGGGGACGTTTTTTTTCTCGTGTTTTCTGCACGTTTGGGGTTCTCTTCGGATTCTTTTGGCAAGGAAACTCAGTCCCTTTTAGAGGTGCGGTGTCTCCCCAAACCACCCTTGGATCCCTTGGCAAAGCAACACCAACCGGGTGAAAGATGGTGAAACTCATGGGGAATTTAATGGTTACTGGGATGTCCATCGTACATAGTAAATGGATCATAACCCCTATATAAGTAGGTTGTAAGCCCTGTAAGTAGGTTATAAACCAACTTAGTAACTAGTTACTAACTTCCATGGACACCCTAATAAACAACAACTTATATTGGGAATTTTAAATGGACCCACCCCCCTAACCCCCTAATGCCTTCTACCCTCCAGGAAATAGCCCGGTCTTATGATTAGGGGGTTCTGAAGCCCATCATTGTCCCTATATTTTTTTGTTAGGAAACATGGAAATGCGAGGGTGCCCCTTAAATTAACTGATCTATAAAAATTACAGGGGCGCACAGGGTCACCCTTTCTAAATTAAACTCCAATGAATTCTGATGTATATAACTTATATATCTTATATAACGTTTTCCCTACTCAATTGGTGAAGTTCCCCGTAAAACAATAAACAAAGATTCACAGCAAAAACGCACCACACAAACAACAGCAAGCAACGACAACAACCGCAAGGATTTCCCAACAGAAAAAAACATAAAGAAAAAAAACAAAGCCACCACCACCACCACCACCACCACCAACGACAACAACAACAACAACAAGAAGAAGCAAATTTCTCCAACAAAAAAAAAAAAACTCGCCTGATGCATACTGAAAGGCTCCACTTCAAATCCAACAATTCGATAGCCCAGGTACCTCAAATCGACCACAGGTCTGAGGGCGAATTTAGTGGTGCCCTACCGATGGGATCCATGGGAATGGTATATGTACCTACATCGTTACATTTGGTTGGTTTTTGCCATCTGGTGGTTTTTGTGTGCCCCAAATAAACACAGAAAGAAGATAATCTCTCCTATGGGACTGGCGTATACCTACATTGATGGTTGACTTTTGAATGGTAAATTAGCAGGTGGGGATGAACTAAGCCACTGATTGACCACTTAGCTAACCTCGGAATAACTCAATTAGAGCGTCTCTTGTGTGAAGCTGGATTCGCTTGACAAAATGGACAAAACAATGCTTCGATACCCTGAACATTAGAGCCATGCTAGAAGAAGAGATGAACCGAAATTGGAAATGCAGCTCTCTTGTGCTGTTCCAGCTGTTCAAACATTCATATCCATGTATAGTATGGTAAATTCTACATCCCCACCGTCCCCACCCTGCCATTTCATGGTTTCACCGTACCAGGGTAAAGCTTGCGCGGGGTTGAGTCCCAAATATCCCAGAGCATCAGCCATCAATTGTTTCGGCAACATGGTCGGCCGGTGGTTTTTTCTAAGAATTTCCCAGGCTGATTCGAACAGAAACATGATGGAAAAGCTAGGAATGTCACGTCAAGAAATATGCCCGAAACGAGTTTTAAAAAACGAATAGCTAGCTAACGTTGTCGCTTCAAACAAAATGCCCAAAAATAGTATAAAACCAATAATTGTCTAACTGGCAAACTCCTCCCACCATTAAAAACAAATCCATTCAATTTTCTCACACCATGCAACGGATGAAAAAAACACAACAAGACAACAAAAAAAACAAGCACGACAGTTGGGCAACCAAACTTATCTGGATTGGTGTGGTACTTCAAGTTGATCCTGCGAGGATGCGATTTTGGGAAATGCCTTCTACTGTAGTGTCTGACACAGTAAGTTGACCCAACTTGCAGGCCTTTGCCTCCTTACTTCCAGTCATACATCCTGGTACGCATACCCCTGCCTAGTTTTCTAAGTGAGGATCAGTATGAGTTTGGGAAACCCTACACTCACACTCATTCTGACTCACACTTCCTGTTGCGACGTTAAACCTGGACCATCAAAACTTGGGACCCCCGTAAAACCAGCTTTCCTAAGTTGCCAACACAAAAATGGGACACTTCGAGCCTATGTTTTCCTGGGAACTTCCTCTTCATCCCCCCAAAGGTTTTCCGGAGTGATCTGTTTGAAAAACCTAGGAATGAAACCTGAAAAAGCACCTGGTTGATGTCATCCAGTTATACGGAATGTAAGGTTTGGTATATTTACTCCAAAAATCAACCAATGGTGGTTTGGGTTGTGGCTTGGATCCCCGAAAATGAAAGAGATTGTTACGTATGGGGTATCCCTAAAATCCCACAAACCACCGACCCAAACCACCAGCAAACCATTAGCTGAGAAAAATCATACAAAAATAATCCAAAACACCTTCTCAGCTGGTATGAGGCAATGTCTAGGGCCAGTAATTTTTAGATGTTTCAAAACTGCCTGCGGTCCCCCACACGAATTGACAAGCTTCAAAATCCAAAAAAATATCCAACCTTGGATTTGCTTGTTTGATGCTAGGAAAAAAGTTCAAGTATTCTCCCAAATGCTGATTCAATGGTGATTTACCATGGTAAAAAGTAACCAATCACCAGCAAAAACAAGCAGCAAGCAACTTGCAACACCACCGTTTAGAGCTATAAAAAGAGTTCACCTTATGACTTATAATTATGATACTCATCATGCCTGAAAGGAACATTGACTATTCATAGCACCAAATGCCAGGGTTTTAAGGCCCATACCCTTAAGCCCTCCAAAAAGTCATATAAGGCCCGTAAGGTGTACAGAACTTCTAACCCTCCATACAGGATCGACTCGGGCCGTTCCCGAAGTTTTGCAGACAGAAAGGTTTCGGGGAAGGTTTGAAACTTTGAAGATTTCACACCCAGATGTCGTTCCAACACATGGGTAAGCCAACGACTCATCCGAGCGTACCATTCAGTTAAACGAAGGGAACCTTCCCACATTTGACCCCATTCAGTTCAAGCGGCCTCACATGAAGACTTGAAGATCTATCCCTAGATATCCAGTATGCAAACACCGATCGTGATGATCCATGTGAATGAACCTCCATTCACGAATCTCCATTCTTTTTGAAGGCCTTAATTTGGGGATTCCAAACCTCACACCTCCTGACTGCCGGTATGACTGGAGGATGTCGAGGGCAACATATGCCATCATCCCCTTTCATGAAAGAAACCATCCAAGCCCGAAGATCCTGACGTGGTTGTGGAGGTAAAACTTCTCGCCCTTTTGCACCTCATGGTTCGGATGTTACGGCAACCAATGCGACCAAGAGGGCTGGGGGAAAATGCGTGAGAAATAAACCTAAAGGTAGCTCCAAATCGTTCCCTGGTATGGTTCGGGAATCTTTGATACCCCGTTTGCTTCAAATCGCGCCCTTCCGAAACCGCACGGTCGATAGTCAGTTTGTAGAAGTTGAAAAGTTAGTCAAATTTTGCCCATGGTTTAGCTGGCGTTGTGAACAAAATCACATTCCCGCGGAGTTGTGAACAAAAAAGGAAACTGAAACCATACTGACTGTTTATCCCATTATTTACAGGGTTTTATACATCCCAGGTGGTTGTTTGGGATCTCTGGACCATCCACAGTAGGTCCCGGAATTCGAAAGTTTCACCATGAATCACCAGCTTAAACCTGTTTCGAACAAATCTTGGCACAAATGCATTTTCGGTCGAAGTAACTATATGCCATCCATGGGACGATTGTATATTTACCTACATAAATAGTGGATTTTTTGGTTAATGTATAGGTTAATATACCATACATGCATCCTATGGGCTCTAGGATACATTGTATATAGTTGTAGAATATAAAAGTTCATCCCATGCACCAATCTGACCGCCAAAGGTCAAAAAAAAGAGAGATGACTTTGTGGTGGTTTTTCTCAGGAATTCATTTATCATGTATTCCGGAACAGTTAACTTAAGGCTTTTCAGCAGATTGACATAGATCTGCAAAAAAAACTCATTCCAAATGTGAGCCTTTTATCAACTCCTATCTATCTGGCCAAATTATAATATTTCACCAACCTAGGTTTCCCTGAAATAAGGGGATTTCCCTTACTATGGGGTGAGGTCGTGTGAGGTCGCTATAATTTGACCAGATCTATGCATATTTCAACCAATTTCAATTGCGAGACTTACCACAAATGTGAGGCACCTCCCTCTGGTGGAGCTTCATTTAGGAAAATAGCAGGCTGAGGATGGGTGAATCTATGGTGCGATTCAGCCGTGGTTCCTGGTGTTGATTATCATCAACAGCATTAACATCATTAACATCATCATCCTTAACAATATAATCATAATAATAACGATAATAATGATATATAACAATAATAATAACGATAATAATAATATATAATAATAATAATAATAATAATAATAATAACGATAATAATAATATATAATAATAATAATAATAATAACAATCATCATCATCATCATCATCATCATCATCATCATCATCAATATCTAGCATTGCTCTGCAAAGTCATATCTTTATCATCCCATGATGGGAGTTGGGGTACACCAGGGTAAAAGTAGATGCTGCCAACGACTCCAAGTTTGGTTGATGCGTCTAGCCGTTCCAATGTCCAAAAGCGCTGCCATGACATTATCCGCCCATGCAGGCCTGGCGGCCTGAACGTCATCATCACCTGTGTGCACCTGAAAACTCGCCTGAGGGAAATCATTGGGGATTGGTCCCAGCTCCCTTTCAGCAACTTCCAGAAATGTCCTGAGCTGACCCACTGCCTGAGCCCCACTAACAAGTGGGTCAACTGTCAAGGAAAGGCGTCGCCATGCACCTTCAAGCCCCGCATTGATAGAACCAATCAACCTCAAGGCTCTCAAGTAATCCGCCACCAAGCAAACTCGACCTCTGAGGTTGTGGTCATCCTCTTCAGAATCAAGCAACCTCGCAAGCCAACGTTCCATGTTGACCTAACACAGACCAAAGCACCGCACACCATTGAGCCCAATCAAACTGGGTGAAAAGAAGGGTCATCAGTGTGTCAACTAGTCCCCATGGCAAAAATAGGGCAAGTTGACGTATCTTTTTAGTCTTCTGCAGCCAAATCTATAAAATAGATTCACAACCAGAAAAATAAGACGAACTTGGCAAAATTCCCAACCATAATTGGGGGTGATTCTCTAACCGGTTTTGGTCATCGGACTCTTTCGTCCTGAAAATCTCACCACAGAAACGACCACTTTCCTCTTGAGCATTCCCAACGCCGACGGGAAAGCCATTGATGTATGTCACTTCGTTCTTTCCGGCCCGGGCCTGGAGAAACGATTTCAATGGTGTTCCTCTTTTGATTGTTTCCAAGGAAGTTACAACACACCCTTAGAGCACACCCCAACCAATCCCCCTAGAGAACTATGAAAGGAATCCCTTTACAGCCTGTTGGTAAAGGTTTAGGGGTGTGTTCCAAAGGTGTGTTGAAACAACCTTAGATTGTTGTTGCTGAAATTTATAGTCAATTTATATACCCTGGAAGTCCTTGGGTTTCCACAATTTTTTAGTCAGGTTGGTTTCGAAACCACCCATTATCATCATGACTTTTCGAAAATGCACATGACTCTCATGACGAGAGTCATTGGGTCATTGGGACATTGGGTTGTTGGAATTCCATTCACTCAAGGGCTATTGCTGATCGACAGCCCAAATGATGTGAGCTCCACAAACAAAACCTTATTACTTTCCATTATACTTGTTGGTCAACAAGGATCCTTATAATGGTTTATCATAGTCCCTATATACCTGGGTAGTACAATGCCCTACATACCCTAAACAACCAGGGTTTTTGCTCCGTGGCTCATGTTTTTGTTGGACCTTGACATCTTCGGATTTGCTGGGAAAAAAACGAGGGCCAAAAAAAAACCGAAAAACTAACCAACAGCTTGGGTATGGCCCCTTCCCTGGATTCCAGTGACCATTTTCCAGGATTATTCCATTTTTAGTAGGGAATCCCTATAAACCTTTATTTGCCACTGTTACTGCAAAGGGGCCACACCCAAAACATAGCCCACAGGCCCTTGAAGCATGCGTGGTTGGGAGACTACCTTTCTTTTTGGGAAGTTTCACGTTTCAGGTGCCATGTTGTATTTACAATGGGCATTACCACAAATATGGTGGTGATGTTCATCCCATGGTTTTTCGGATCAACAAGTCACCTGTAAAACACCTACAAACATCATGTAAAACGCAATATGTTGGTTTTCTCGTCTCAGATATGGCAATATGGCGCTTTCCGTTTCAATGCTATAGCCTCGTTGTATGCACCAAAAAACCACTTGACACTGGTACAAAATGGGCTCGTACCATTGGTAAGTAGGGATTATAAATTATAACTCCACTTTGATGAGTTGTAACACCAGTTACCCATTTATAAGGACATCTATAGGGGTTATACCATTTTATAACTGGTCCTGTATCATCCAACCAAACCAAACCAAACCGCCCAGGCGTTCCCTCACATATTTCGTGGCCGCCGGCAGGTTGTCGACAATCCAATTTACCAAATACTCCTTGGCGGGAACAAAAAAGTGCTGTGAAGCGCAATGGCAACCTTCAAAATAATAAAGGCAGGGTTTTGGTTGAAAGAAATATCCTAGTTGGTGGTTTCAACCCATTTGCAAAATATGTTCGTCAAAATGGGAATCTTCCTGAAGCAGGGGTGGAAATAAAAACTATTCGAAACCACCACCTAGTATCCCATCTGAATCAGATTTCCAGAAATTTCCTGGACAAAGGGTTTAAAACGTAGGTTGCTTTGAAAACAGTCTGTTAATCATAATAATCATGTTTCGTATCTTTTGATTTCAAGGCAACGAAAAACAATGTAAGAGTCTTTGCAGTTGTTGATCGGTATGGCACCAGAGCTTTCAACTCTCCCTCCCTCGTGAGCAGTTTTCAAAACCTTTGTGACATTCCATTACATTGGTTCCTAGGGATCCTTCTAATCCCTATATCGGTAGTAGAATCCCCTATATACAGCAAATGATCAAGGTCAACAGGTCCCTGAGCCATTCATGTGTAATATGCTTGATATACCTTCCCTTAAGCTTGAAACCAACAGCAAACGCCCCTGAAAATCAATGGTTTGGAAGCGAGTCAAGGGACTTGACCCACGAATTGTTCAATCAGAAATACATCAATTCATCGTCTTAATCAGATTTGCCTGTTTGGTGGTTGAACAAAATAAAAAAATACTGCCTAAATGGTGATTTAATGTCGTTTAATGGTGATTTACTTTGGTAGAAAGTGAAAAATCATCTGAAACAAAAGGATTATGTATAGATGGTTGGTTGTTGATTTTTTGTGGGCTTCCAATAAGGGCCTAATGATATTGCCATTTTGAATAGAAGGGGCCCATAATTTCATCCTGTAACGAAATAACAAGATATCGCTGTGTTTTTTTCGGAAAACTTTCTGGAACAAAACCCATGGGAATCTAAGGGGACCCCACCCAATGCTACAACCACCATTCTCCCTCAATTAGGCCTTATTTGGGCCCAATTTTCTTCGGGGGCGGGGTGGCATTTGGGGGGTATCCCCTTAAATTCCCCACGGTCCCATCTGAGTTTGGCCCAACATCTCGGATCATATTCTCAAACTGCTTGCGCATCTCTATGGTCCTGCTATTCGGTGGCGTGGCGTCCGTGGATTTCCCATGGAAAGGTTCTAGGAAACCCTGCGAATCAGCTGGGACCATCCAGTTGACTCTGTTTTTCGCAGGGTTTCTGGGATCTCCAGTCCCCAACAGTGACTTGAGATCCCATGATTCTTAGGGCAGATGAATTTTGGACCCGAAATGGTCAATCCAACACAAAAAGTTGCTGCTTTTATTGAGGTGACTCTCCAGGGAGCTCATATAGTATAGCAAATGGAACACAACAAACTTTATCCAAGAGCAAATACATCTAAGAATGATTGATTTTCCATGCAACTAGACTAGCTTTCCAGTGTGTAGCTGGCTGCAATCAATGCAGATTTCCAATACTTACTTCTGCAGTGGAAGGTTTGTGCAATAGAAGAATCAAAGTGATCCGAAATTGCTAAAGGAACTAGCAGTCCACCAAGAATACTTCGAGGATCATCCCACTCAGAAAGTAGTAAGTAGTTATTCACCCCCATCCTAAGCCATAAAGAGGCCATGGATGGAAGGGGGTTCCGCAACCCCAGGTCTTGGGGACAAACACGATCACCATGGGCCAACTAACCACTGGAACCGTTACTAGCGCTGGGATGATCCCCAAGATGCAGGTGCCGTATGCAAGCATCAAAAATTCACCACGGCTACGAATCATGTTTAAGCCTACGGGAGTTTCCCCAAACCGGGTGATGAAAAATCAACCAAAAACACCACTTGGATGCCATCCCTGTAAAAAACTGGTTGGTTTTTTTAGGGATCCTTATATTGGCCTTGTTAAAATCCCTATATAACTGGATAGTATTATATACTCATATATACTCCTCCAATATAACAACAAATCACCAATGTCAACGACTACTCACTGCTCACTTTGACCTCAAAGGTAGGTAAAGATGATTCCTCGAACAACAAAAAATAGCTTGACAGCAAAGGGGTTGTCCAAAGCCTTCATGAAATTTCACAAGGAAAAATCCAATCCTGGAAGTGCTTCACTAAGGTCTCAAATCCCCGCTACTTGGAGGATCATCCCAAGGCTTGGTTCAGTGGCTAATAACCATGGTGATCGTAAGTTCCCAATTCCTGGAGTTGGGTTGTTCCCCTTCCAAACGGCCCTGTTTTTTTTTGGCTTATAAAGGGTGGGGTTACTACTCACTTACTACTTATGGCCGTCCTGGGAGCCCATCCTCCAAGTAGTAAGGAACTTTAAGACTTTTCGACGTTGAACTCTTGGCGGTACCGGGTTTGGGGTATGTTAGGGAACCCTGTTCTGTAGGAAACGAATGTTGAAATACATTACTCGGACAAAGATCCGATTTCATTACTTCATTATTTGCGAAGAAAACATGGACTTTAAAATTGGAAAAATGTTATAATTATCCCATGGTTAACCTGAGAAACAAATCCAAGAGAAGGGAAGCTTTTAAGACTCGCTTAGCTTCACTGCCCGCAACTACCATCTCGCACACCCAATAAAAAGTGGTGACAGTGGGAAACTGATCCTATCTTTTTCGGATGGTCTCTTTGCGACCTGTTCATCATGAATTTTCAATCATACTTGGAGGATCATCCCAGTTAGTAAGTGGTTGGTAACCATGGTTATTAAGTCCTATATAAATGCCTTATAGACATTTATAGATGGGGGTTACTAACCACTTACTAACTGGGAGCCCATCCTCCAAGTACTCCTCAGCCAGGAATCCCGACAGAGTTTGTTTGCAAACTACTTTGCAAGTCATATCTTCCAACATTCGTATCTCATATGGCGAGTTCCTGAGAGACATTTGGAGAAAGACTGGGGTCATTGTTTTGTGTATGTGCGTACATATCTATCCCTAGGCATCCAGATATGTCCCAAAAATCCGGGATGTCCCCGAACCAATCCTATGACCTGCGGATGGGATTTTTCGACCATCAATCCTACTCGACCGGACGGGGTCTGGATTCTTAGAGTATAATATCCCAATGCAGTATTTTTGGGGGGCCAAATCCCTCAAAATAATCGCCAAAAAACAATTGCATTTGTTTGATCCTGGAATTTCATTATATTCCATGATCCTGGAAACAGGCATTTTTATGTTGAAACTTCACTTCGGTCTCCCCGTGACACTTGCGTTTCACACATCCAGTAACAGTACGTTTGTAACGGACCCTGTTCCCTGTGGTTATGTCTTAATTGCAAAACAGCTGGGTCTTTGGGGCGTATACCATGTACAATGTATACACCCCAGAAATTTAACATATTATAGACACCAACAGTGGCCATTTTGAAAAAGATACAATTCTTCCAAACCATCCTTTTTGCTATCCATTCGTTACATTTCGGGGGTGTATCATTCCTTTTGCTTTTGGTTTTTCTTCAGAAAAATCCAGGGGTGGAAACTCGGCAAACCGCATTTACCATTCACTTGTAAAGGACTGTCTTGGTCAACTTTTTTGTATGATTCTCCGGACTAGTTTATTCCATTCCTGCCAATTCACCTATAAATTGCGGATGGTGACAAAAACAAGACCGAAAGAAACGCCACCTCTGAATGAAATGCCTGGAACCCATGGAATAGGTGACTATTTCGTGGATTTATACAAGCTTTTGAAACCCTGGCCTGAACTAAGGGGATTTTGGAGGTCGCTGTAATTTGCCCAGAAGCTTTTACAACACAACCTGTTTCAACATATGGATGTTCAAGTTGGTTGTGAATCTTTCTCAAGGGTTTCATTTGGTGATGTGTTTGCCCTTACGAAACCTTTAATAAGAAAAAACTCGGTACCTACAAGATGGGCCCTTACCAGTTATAAGTAGGGGCCCATAACTCCACTTATGGTGGTTATAGCCCCACTTACCCGTTTATTAGGCCATTTATGGAAGTTAGCCTCGATTAGACTTATAAGTTACCACTGCTTGGCCGTCCTTCCAATGCGCTTCCAAGCGCCTCTCGGCACTCGGTGCTCCCATTCAAGCCCTTATACGTGAAATGAATGCCGCGACGTCGGAGACATGATTCGACTGTAGTGTTTTGGCAGGCATTCATGGGCAGCCACGAGTGCTCTCAAAGAGTGCATGCCGTTGGCCGGCCGGCATCGCTTCAAGAGTGACGTCGTGAAAGCGGTGTCTCGCAACCAAATCTGAAGACACAATCTACTGTCCGTGTGCGGCTCTGCGGCCGGCTGTGCATGCTGTACACTGCCTCTATGGCTGTGTTCTCATTGTTGATCAAGGTCTCACACACGTTGATGGCCTGCCCTGTTGTGACAGCCATGCATGAGATGTCTGTTTGCAAATCCCACACAACGAACAAAGGGGTCTGGCGTACAAACCATTGAAGTACTGTGGGGGGTGGAGGGGCAAGTTCTCACGAAGACCCATCGGCCGGTCTAGTTGTCAAATTTGAGATGCAAAACTCCTCCCAAAAAAATAAAAACAGTGTGAAGATTTAGTTCGGGAACCTCGGGTAACTTAAAACAGTGTTCTCATGTCATCCTGCTGGTGACTAAGCCATCCTGCAATCCGGCAACTCACATCCCAAGTCATTACTCCCCCGAAAACTAACAAACACTTTGCCCCTAAAAGAATGATGTTTGGAAGACTATTTGTTCCTCCCTAAGAATCATTGGACCCTCCAAAAAAGAGTGATTTGACTCTGTTTTTCGCAGGGGTTCTGGGATCTCCAGTCCCCACCAGTTTTGAGATCCCATGATTCTTAGGGCTATTGAAATGATGCCTTTTCAGGGGACAAGCGGTTAATCTTCTGAGTGATCAAAATATCCACAACGGTTGCTGTGAGGTCGGGCAGCTCTCCAAATTCCAAGGCACTCAATGCGATCGCCCTCTAAGATTTCACCCAAATTCTCAGCACCTGCAACCGTTACGACAAAACAACACACTTATGACATCAAGTTGTTGCTGTTGCTGATGATGATGATGATGATGATGATGACGACGAGAACACGACCCCCGTTTTGCAAATGTTTTAACCAAAGAATGGGTGATGATTTTCCAAAACTTTTATGGATGGAGGCTTCAACTTCACCATTGACTCAGTGCTAACATACAAACCTTGCAGGGTGCGTAGCTTGGGACCCGGTTTTAAGGTTACATTTTTGGTATCAAAATTGAAGCACTTCAGTTCTTGTTGGTATCAAACGGAGAATTGACAAAGACATACGGAAGTTGTGTGTTGCGTTCGTTTTGCACAAATATTAGTGTCAAATTGGACATCTTGACCGACGCAAGGATAAGGTTGACTTTTTTGTTGTCAAAATCGTTTCAAAATCACCCCTAAGGAAAGGATTGAAGAGAACAAAGGTGTTCCATGAGGAGCATTTCCATGCCACGAAATGCCAAGCCCTGGAAGTCCAACCGGCCAGCATTTCTGAGAGGTTGGTGGGTTTACAAGTCAACCACCATTTTGTAATAGGCAAGGGTTTATCATCATCCAAACGGAACCACCAATTTGTGAAATGGTGCGACAACTTCCAGGCTAAGTGGATGACAAGCAAAATCGGCATGTGGAGCCATGATTCTTTGGGGTGACATCCTTTACAGTGACAAATACCTGTCGATGTCACATCACCTTCCCATTCATGTCAACAACGACAAGAACAAGAACAAGAACAGGAACAAGAGCAAGAACAAGAACAACAACATCATCATCATCATCATCATCAACAACAACAACATCAACATCATCTCCGTCTACAGCTCTTAGATTGCACAGCTGCACATCCAAAATTGGCTAAATACATTCAGAGCCTCCCTGACCAAAGCATCCAAAAACCGTCCTCCTTCGTGCGTATCTGCAGCTTGTGCAATAAACTTCTAGGGTATCTATCCAGCTTCGTTCTACCATCATCTGTCAACCTGTTTGCAAATATGCAATTGAATATCAATGTATCATGTTCACTGTATATATAATCTCAAATTGAAATAAAAACCTAAACACACATCTAAATATTACAGTATATGTTGGACCATCCATGTATCTATCTCTCTATCTATCTATCTATCTCTCTATCTATCTATCTATCTTTCTATCTATCTATCTATCTATCTATCTCTATCTATCTATCTATCGATCTATCTATCTATCCATCTATCTATCTATCTATCTATGTATCTATCTATCTATCTATCTATCTATCTATCTATCTCTCTATCTCTCTATCTCTCTATCTCTCTCTATCTCTATCTCTCTCTATCTATCTCTCTCTATCTCTATCTATCTCTATCTATCTCTATCTATCTCTATCTATCTCTATCTACATCTATATCTCTGTCTATCCATCCATCCATCCATCCATCCATCCATCCATCCATCCATCCATCCATCCATCCATCCATCCATCCATCCATCCATCCATCCAAACCCATCTCCACCATTTCCCTTGGTCTTCGTCCGAAAACAACGTTTGAAAGCCGTCCAACCAAGGTACTGGTGGTGATGACTCTGGGTCGACAGAAAGGCAAGGTGTAGTAATCGTATGGAAGCTGAGTCTTGACCTGAAACTTGTGCGAATTCCCCAGGACTTGGTTCAGCGGTTACTTGAAGGATCATCCCAGGACTTGTTAGTGGTTAATAACCATGGTGATCGTAAGTCCCCTAAATGGGGTTGCCAACCCCTTCCAAATGGCCTTTTCATGGCTTATAAATAGGTTACTAACCACTTACTAAATGGGATGATCCTCCAAGTAGTAACCATGATTCGTTATGTAAGTCCGTTGTGGGAGCCTTTCCAAATGGCCGAACTTTATGGCATAATCATACATGGCTGATGATCCTAACTACTTACTAAAGTCCTGGGATGATCCTGAAAGTACTGGGATTTAGCATACATAGATACCAAACATGATAGTGGAAATGTATTTCCAGCTTCAAATCATGGGTATCTATTTTTGGTCCTTCCAAACCACTGGGCCCAGTGGAGCATGAAGGTTGTATGCCTCTTAGTCGCTCCGGCTAGCAATTAGCATGCCATGAAAAGAACATAACCATCCATGAATGGTATATTTACCTACATTTGGTGGATTTTTGTGGGAAATGTAGGTAAATAAAGCTAAATAAACCATACATGGATGCTATGGGTATTGTCATTGACCATTTGCTTTTCTACAGCAAACAAAGTATCATTACTGTAGTGATGGGTTGAGCTACCCATGAACGAAACATATGCAGCCGTTAAATTGGATGTATCTTCCAGAAAAGGAGGATGCTAATTGACAAGAAATCTTTGGAAAACCCTTTGGCACTTCAAAGGCACTTGGTTTCTTTGAAAAAAAAGGGACATTTAACACAATTTGGATCTACCCTCCAGTAAACTTATGATTATTATTCTTCTGAGACTGACTGTACAAAATAGTTCTTCTCATTAAACATTTCAGTTACCTAAACTGGAGGAATCCTCACCGTCCTGTGTGTTTCTGTGAAATATCTAAGGAAAACCACATGAATGTTTCCAAACATAGGGGTACCCCCAAATCATCCATGTTAATAGGGTCTTCCATTATTTTCATCATCCATTTGGGGGGAAACACCCCTATTTTCGGAAACATCCACATTGGTTTCCGGGGAAACCCATGGCGAGACTCACCGAGACTCTTCAGCCACATTGGCAGCCCTCCCACCGAGTATCCCTCACAGAGGTCAATTTGTTGACCTTCATCTCTACCAAGGCCTCAGTCCCCGAGGGTGACGTCCCGTCCCGGAAAACGCCTGGGTTGGGTGAGTTTGGGGATCAAGGGTGATCCTTAGGATCGTTGTGGGTTATAACCTGGTTGGAAAAGGTTATAATCTGGTTGGTGGTTTCAACCCATTTGAAAAATATTAGTCAAATGGGAAATCTTCCCCAAGTAGGGGTGAAAATAAAAAATATTTAAAACCACCACCTAGTAATCCATTGATCTAACCATTGATCCTAACTTCCAACTGGTAGCTACTTCTAAATGCTTTGTATATTTGGGTTATAAGTTATAACCCACTGATCCTAACCTTTGATCCTAACTTCCAACCGGACATCCAAGTGAGTTACATTCTATTTAGGTTCCATTACAAACCATTCTCAGGAAGGTCAGCCAGGATATGCCAGGATCCTTAGGTATAAAGATTAAGTTTTCATCATCCAGTTGGTTCAGTGATCCAGGATTTTTTAGGGTCAGTGAAATGTGGTCACGTTTCATTTTTCATCTTCACATTCTGCGGTGGGACCTGGCAGTTCAATATATGGGGAAACGTGTTTTCAAAACGCCCCTTGGTGATGCGGGGGCCCCTTAAATCATCAATCCCATATACACCTTTTATAGTGGGTACTTATTTTGTTCTAACCCCCTTTTAAAGGGCTCTAACCGGGGGGGGAAGCCAAACAGCGGGATGGGAGTCCCTCCATCCCAAGGGTTGTACCACTGAAATAGGCGCGCCCATGTGCCAAGGGGATGCATGGATTAATTGTCTTTGATTTGACTTCTTTTGCTGAAGGACAATGGTTTCTTAATGGTTTCTAGTTGGGTGGTTTCAACCCATCTGAAAAAGATGCTCGTCCAATTGGATCATTTCCCGAAGTAGGGAAGAAATATATAAAAGATATTTGAACCATCCACGCAGTTTTTTTTTAAGGCAAACATTGGATGGCCATGAAAGGCTGCTACTGTAGCACTCATGCTCCTTGTCGTTCTTTGTTTTTTTTTTCGCTCTCGTGGGGATGGTTGTGGCCTTAGTACTGTGGCATCTGTTCTTCCCTGGAAAGACACCATTTGGGCAGTTCTCTCATTTCCTGTACCTGGAAAACATAGGAAAATGTCCTATCTTTTTGGGGGCAACTGCTTTGGAAAGGGCCCCAAGTTGATGGTCCAAATTAACGTCGCAACGGCTCCCTTTCCAGGTAGGCCCATGTCTTTGCCAAAAGCTTTGAAACTTCCGCTCCCCCCTTGGCTTGTCCGGGCACAAGCCCGGTGGTGTTCAAATATGGTGGTATCGTTTGTTGCTTTTTCATAACACAGACACTTTGAAAACAGAACGTAGTCATTGATAAACCTGAGAGAAAATGTGAATCTTCACCAAGTTTTACATATTCAGATGTGTTAAGCTAGATCCCACCAACCTCCCACCAAACAAAACTGGTCTAAACAAGTCTACTGTAGTACGACTCTTATCTTCATAAGAATTTTAGGGTATCCACCCCTTGCAACTCCCCGAATTAAGGCCTTATCAAAGGAGTATCAGTATTAACATATTATTAACAACCATTGTCCCTTCACAAGCCTTATTGGGGCCTTATCATTTTTTGGGCGGGTTGCTGACCTGAATTCCATGCTGACCTGGGGCTTCTGACTCCCAGTTCATACTCCACCGGTGAAAGGCCCGGCAGATAGAAACTCGCCACCAACCTCACAATCTTTTGATATTTTTCAATGGACAATTTGGGTACCCTTGGCGAAGTACCCCAATTTGTCCCACCATGTACCTACTAATACGGCATATGCGGGAATACTGAGGGAACAAACTGTGGCCGGGTACTCTCTCAAGGGTGCCCGCATTTTCCGTGTGAGATTTTGTCATGCTAGTTGGACTAGTTGAAGGGGTCCACCAAGCACTTTGCAAGTAGATAGCAACTGAGGATATATACAGTATCAGTTATATGTCTATATGTGTGTTACTTTTACAAAGGTGTAGATGGCTATGTGCATTTAAATCTAAATACATATACACAAATTCATCTACACCTTTGCATAAGCAACACACGTATATATCATATATCTATATGTATGTACATCTTTCCCAAAACTGGACCACACGAGTCGTCTAAGTAGAGTTTTACGAATTATAAACTTATATAACCTCAGATGGTATCTAATCATGAGTATCTTGGACATCCAAGTCTTGTGTGTCCTTCGAAGCTATATCTCGGGATGTTCCCTCTCCCAGTTATTACCAGGAGTATACACCGACTCCATGCCGCCGTCCCTAGTTCTATGTATATCCCCCAAGCTCTTGTTGATGGCTCCTGCACCACCTGCGATGTATAAAATGTGAGTAAAAATTTCTAACCATCTACCCTGTTGAAAATCACAAAAAAAAACTGAAAATAGGCCATCCGAAAGGAACATTCTCATCTTCCAAGCATAGATGTTCAGTGGCTCCCACTGGAGGTTAGTTTCAGGGAGAGATCCAAAGTATAGGCAGGTATAGGTGGTGGTAATCATTGGTTGATATCTACTCGAAATATCTTTAGCTCCCACATTTAGTACTTGGAGGATCGTCCCAGTTAGTAAGTGGTTAATAACCACGGTTCCAAAGTCCACTGACTGGGGTTGTTCCTCTTCCAAATGGCCAGTTTATGGTTTAGGCTTATAATAAAGGGGTTCCTAACTAACTACTCACTAAGTGGGGTGATCCTCCAAGAAACCCTGAATATTGTACTCATTGGTTTTGTAGCGGATCCATCCATCCCAGATTTTCCCATGGCGATTTGTTCGTTTAGCAGCGGGTTTTTTCCACCCCGTACCCTGGCTCCCTGGACCTTAGGCATAGAAGTAGAACGCCCAGCCCTGGGAAGCGGAGGGAAGTTTTTTGGAGTGAGGGTCGTGGACATTTGCTGATTTGCTCTTCAAACATGCAGGGCTTGGGTTGGCAATATAATGATCCTGATTACACTCCGATTTTTCAACTAACATGGTAAAACAGCTGAAAAAAACCTTTCTCGGATTTTTCGATAGGACATAGATCTTCTTGTTCTCTTCTTGGAGGATGGGCCCCCACTTAGTATTAAGTATAGTAAGGATCACCCATATTTAAAAGCCATAAAAAAACAATTTGGAAGGGGGGCAACACCAGTTAAGCTGCTCAACCGGGGCCCCCCAATCACGTCCCCATGTGAGTTTAATAGAGGTGTAATGTTCCGCCGGCTATTAAGTGGAACCAATAGTTTTCATAAGCATGGAAAATAAGGCCGGCTATTTGGGGTGGGTAGGTTGATGCGCCATGAAATGAACTCTTCAGTATTGGAACTCCAATCATACACCATCTGGTGCTGTGTTTGGATGTCTCGTAGTGGTGGACCTGCCACCGTCAAAGTCCAAAATGGCGAGGTGGCCAATGAGGCTGATGAGGCTTGCATCCTCGTGTATTCAACAAGTCAAATGTTCAACTTGTTGCACAACGAGATGATGGTTGCATTCATTGCCAATAGTGTACTGCAAATTAATTGTCAACTGCCGGCACACAAAAGTTGTAGTGTGATCATGAAGCCCTGCTGGAATGCATCACGCAATCCGAGTCCGTCGAAGGTGGTTATGGTCCACCAGGGAACCTTGGTGCCGTTTTGGACACGGAACAACGGATGTTGGGCTGGCACCGCTGCCACCAAAGCTGGAAAGTAATAGGATTTGACCCGACCCTGAATTCCAATTTTGGAAAAGAATTCCGCACTATATACAACGTATACGACGTATCACCCAAACAAACAATCTGTTCAATGCTCACATGTTCTTTTTCGGAACGCCGCCGTGATCTCTGAAAACAACACGGCGTAACATCTGTCAATAAGCATCTGCGCCATGGGCATGCATCATGGGAGTCAACGCTGCTGCGGTCCCGGCCATCAGTGACCAATGTGGCGCTTGGCGTAGGGTCGACGCCCAAGCGGCTGGGACATGATATTGTCCGAAAATACTTGAGAAGCAAGCTAAGGAGCAGCAAAAAGTTTAATTAGCGACTAAATCAGACACAACTGAAAACTGGTATCAAGTTTGTTTCCACACATGAAAATGCATGCTTGACAATGTGCTACTTTTGACTAACACATGCGCTAGAGTCGGACTGCAACATTTTATGAATTGCATTATCGAACTCGTTTATTAGATGAATTTTCTGAATGTATAAATTCAGAAAATTTCCGGCGTTCAAAACCCTTAAGACATGAAATTATACTGGTTGATTAATGTGAATGGATAATGTGTTTTTTATTTGTTTTTATCATAATCCCTATATGACTAGGTAGCATAGCCCTCTATGTAAATTAACCAACCGGGGTTTTGAACACTGCTCATTTGTAGATTTTATTCCAAGAAAATCAGCCAAAAAATAATATATCACCAGCGACATATGAAATCTGCTAAACAGAGGAATTCGCTATATTCAAACTATACGTAGTTTGGAGAAAGATTAAATCTGTACTTTCGCGGGTCAGAAAACGATTCACCCATGAGTTCTCTTCATTGCTTCTCCAATCACCTAACTCAGGATCTGTCACAAAAAAAATGTCTCAGCAGATTCTAAAATCAAGATAGGCCAGTTAGTACAAGGTGGGCAATAAAAGTTAAGTGGAGTTTTAACCCATTTAGAATGCCATTTATGAGGTCCCGGGTTATAACTCCATTTATAGCGATCGTAGGGGCCTACCTTGCTTTTGACTTTGACATGGTGGGTTGTCTTTCTAATTGAAATGATTTTACAACCAAATTGTGTGCCATAATTTTACTGTGATAACCATTTACTTACCAAACAAACAAAAAAAACGAGTTGTACTGATGTTCAGCGTATTGTATCCCTAAGAATCCAGACCCCTCCCGATCGCCGATCGGAGGATTGGTGGTCGAAAAATTCACTCCCCAGAATAGGATTGCAAGGGAAATCTCTTTCTTGGGACATTTCTGGATCCTTAGGGTATGTATGATACCATGGGAACCCACAACCTTCATTTTTAGGCGTTATGACCCATATGTTGGGGGTGTAAAACCTTCATTTTTCATGGTTTTGGGGTCCAAGGGTAGTGGGGTATAACCATCGATCCTAACTTCCAAAGAAACCGTGACATACTCAACTTTGCGGCCTCTGGACCGCATTGATACGAAAAACACCTGCCAACCATGCGATGAATCGCCGTCAAAAAAAAACGTGAAACGTGAGTGAGTGTGAGGTGGACCAACATGGCGCGTTTTGTCTTTTTTAAGGATGCATGGGTTATGATATTTTTCTATAAGGGGGTTTCCTAAAATGGTGGGTTTCCCCAACAAACCCATTGGTTTTCCTACTAAAAATGATCAGCACTTGGGGTGTGAAATGGGGGGTACCACCATTTAAGGAAACACCCATAAAGGAGCTGATTGAAAATGAAAAAATCAAATGCTAAAAAGGTCTTAGATGCTCCAGTAGACTCGGAAAAGGCAACGGAAAAACCCAAGGATTTTTGGAATGTTTTTCTGGTTAGTGGTTTCAACCCCTCTGAAAAATATTAGTCTAAATGGGAATCTTCCCCAGGTAGGGGTGAAAAGAAAAAATATTTGAAACCACCACCTAGTTTTCCTCTGAAGAAGAGGGTTTTTACCACGGCGTTGTTCAATGGTCCTTTACTAGGATGTCCCAGGAAGTTAGGAAAAAATAATTAGTAAATGGGTTATTTCACCCTACTATAAATGGACCATATTGGGGTTATGACTTATTACCCCTTACTAAGCTTCCCCGTAACTTCCTGGGACATCCAAGAAGTGAAAAATTCAACAAAATAACTTGGGAATGCGTAGAGGGAACGGTCCATTTCCGACAACATGGTCGCGGTTGACACGTCCTTGCAACGATGCTCAACGTGACACCTTTGCAAAACACCAACTTGATACCTTCAACCCAAAAGAGTCCAGAGTTTTTGAAAGGTCATCTATACCGCTAGCGTCTTCAAAGTGACCTGGATTGATTCCCCAAACGGAGGTCACTTAAGCCCCGAACAGGTCACTTATGAGTCCAAACAAGGTCGCGACTTGAAGAACCTGGTAGTTGGTGGGTAATGCGCCACCCAGTTACACAAATATTATCGACCGTGCACTGGGATTGTTGAATCATTTACCAAGTATACGCCTTAGAGGGTCAAAAGTCAAAAAAAAATATGTGAACAACCACCACCTTTAGTACTTCTTCCAAAATGTTCATGTCAATTTTTGTTTTTTGTGGCCCTTTTTTTTCAGAAATCAAATTGTATCAATATACATCTGGAGAAACCGGCACTATAAAACGCCTGAAACGCCAATGGGGGTCCAGCGCAAAAACCCCCGGGTGGGGCCCTACAAACCTAACCTCCCGGTAGTAGGTGAAGTTGTTATCCTTGAGCCAACTGAAGTTGAAGTGGCAGAGGTTTCCCTGGTGAAGCTTCAATGAATCTCATGAGCCCCAACGACATCGAGTCATACCGAACCTCAGATTTGGTGTTGAGGTTCTGCTTTTTTTGCTCCACTTGGTGGTTTTTCACCAACCCATTTTGAAAAATATGCGCAAGTCAAAGTGGATCCATCTTCCCCAAGTAAGTAGTAGGCGGGGTGAAAATTTAAAAAAAATTGAGTTGCCACCACCTAGTTTTTTTGTTTGAATCTAAATACACCGAACCTCGTGTTCGGTGTTAGTTTGGATGTCTAGGGCACTATATACACCCTGAATGCCATGTTTCCAGCCGGCCTTTGTATAGGGAAATGGATGGGCTTCATAATCCAAGAGATTCATTGTTTCAGTGAATAACCCATCTTCATGTAAGGACGTCTTATAAGTGTGGTTTTTTCAGACACAAGAAAAACCAAAGTTGAGAATTTTGAAAATGATTTAAATTGATACCCTCAAGTACTTCAATGGTCTGAAAACTATGTTGGACCCATGTCTGGCCAACACCTAGGGATCAATGGGCTAGACCCTAAGTAGTTGAGGGTATTTAAGTTGTCTGTGCTTTTCCAAATGATTCGAAGTCTTTTCAAGACACAGGTCCGGCATTATCGAAAAAAACTAACGTTGCAATCCTGAAACTCCAACCATTTCCTACAAATCCCTAAGAATCCAGGTTTCCCTCCCGAAAATTCGTAGGATTGATGGTCGAAAAATCTCATGTACCCAGGTTATAGGATTATAGTGGGGAAAATCCCGGATTCGTTTCGGACAGATCTGGATCTTTAGGGTATTAAGATGTTGTTTTTCATCATCCAATTGGTAGCCCAGCATTTATTCTAATGGATGGCCATGAGTTTCCAGGAATGATATCAAGGGCAAATTGCTTCAAGCCATAACATGTGAGCAAAGTTCCAGCAACCCTTGGCTGGCATTCCACGAAATCCTGAGTGTTTCAAAGGGTTCCCTTTTTGTGGCGTATGGGAAAATCATGGAAAATCCCGATGTGGATAGGTATATTTTAGATATAAAGTACCCTTCAGGATCCATGGGACGAACGGTATATTTGCCTACATGAATGGTAGATTTTGATGGGAAATGTAGGTAAATACAAAAGTCCCATGGATGCTATGGGGTATAATATATATATATATGTATATATATATATATACGTAATATCGATATATGATAAATATATATATATACACTACATATACAAACACAGGCGCCTGGAAGACGATTTCCTGAATCTGGAAACAAACTAGGTCTTTCTTCACCAGCACAGGCACTTGCCTGCCCACTAGTAGAGGCTCCTCCAGAACCATTTCCTAACACATTCACTGGAAGACTACGCCCTCAAGATGATGACTCCTCAGTCACACCCACACCTCCAGAACTGTTCCCACTCACTCCTTGAGCTGAACCTCCATAGAGATTTCCCACTATAGAGATTTTCTGCATCACTCCTGATGCTAGTTTCTGGCAGCTGCCCTCTTGGATTGTCAACACTGGCCTTCTCGGCCTGCTCGGTGTCCTGCTAGGATCTCTACCACGTCTCATGCTTTCAGTCCAAAGAAAACCAAGTCTCAAACACTCTTATAGAAGAAAAAGGAACTCTCTTCAAAGACTCTGGAGCTAAGATAGCTCTGCTACCATGTGAAAACCACGTAAGAGAATTACAGACCTTTTTCACTGTCGTTCTTGAGCCAAACATTCACACGTTTAGTGTGCTTAGTGAAACTCTTCAAGACTTCCTCAAGTCTAAGCTTTGCTAAACTCTAGCAAACTCTCTTCTAAAGACAAAGCTA
This sequence comes from Breviolum minutum Mf 1.05b.01, assembly GCA_000507305.1. NCBI lineage: Eukaryota > Dinophyceae > Suessiales > Symbiodiniaceae > Breviolum > Breviolum minutum. The sequence goes on along the minus strand of DF240942.1, from coordinate 29,756 downwards.
CGCAGTCTAAACAGAACCTACACTGGTTCTCTTCTAAAGCAAACACAGTGGTTGTCTATTCTCTCCAAAAACAAACAAAACAAAGAAACACCAGGTCAGCACTCTCTACTTTCATCATCAAGGAGATCTACACCTACTAGATCTAACTTTCACATTCTCTCGTCCTTCTTCCTTCTCTCTCCTTCTCTTCCTTTTCTTCTAGATTCTGTGGTCTCAGACCAAGACACTTGATTGAATTGTTTCGAAGCGTGTTAAACAGCTTGGAAGACATCGAAAGATCTCAACCGAGGTGATTTGCTTCCCCAGTTTTCGAGTTTTGATCGTTCTCTGCTGGCAAGACTTCCAAGGTAAGCGTTCAATGACTCTGCGGAGAGGAAGCTGGATGGTGCCTGCTCTGTTCCCAGCCTGAGCCATCCTCAGTCACTACCTGCCAGATTATCACAGATTACTCCATGATAGCCTTGCAGACTGCAAGTTAAAGGGAGATAAGCTATCCACATGGGTGTTAGGACATAGCAACAATAGTTGCACTCCATTGCTATGCCCAGATGTGACAGGGAGATATCTCCAGGAGGTCTTCTGGAGAATCTCAGGTGCGTATCTTGGAAATTTCTCAGAAGATGATTTTGTAGAAGCTTGAGGTTGCAAGTGTGTTCTTCCACAGGTGCACAGGCATTTAGTTGATGGCTCCACATTTTTTCCTGCATTTTTTCTAAATGTCTTTCTGCGAAGGCGTTCTTGTGGATAGCAAGTAGCCAAGGTCATTCCATTTCTTTCCGCTCAAGACATGGCTTGCCTAGGGAGGCGAGCACCAACTACCGCCTCCATAACGTGAGAGAATGGCAGAAAGTCTTTTAAGTGTAGAAGATGTTGGACTTGGGATGGAGACAGGGTCTTTGACTGCTGAGACTCACTCACACCTTGACAATTTCCCCTACAGAGTTGTTTTCGCTGACAGGCTATCTTTCACCACGGTAAAACAAGAAGGTCGGTGCTAGGCAGCATCACGCTTCTGAGAAAGAGCCGCTTGGGAAATAGCTGACATGCCTAGGTCCATATAAGCCGAAAAAACTGATCTGCACAGCTGCACTGATGCCTTCGAAAGTGTCTACCTCACATGGAAGTCGTCCTTACCACCATGATATTGCATCACGGATATCTTTGAGAATGTGGAGCAATGAGAGACTTGCATGACTGCCAGCAGAGAATCTACGTACTTTGATGCAGGTTTTCTGTTGTCTTAAGTGCAGCAAGCAAAATATTTCCTTTGTTTGTAGACATCACACCGTCGCATCTAAGAATGTCACACCTGGCGTGGAACAACAAAGTATTGCTGATAGATGGATATTTTACTCGCAACTAGAAGTACGGATAACTTACAGGGAGCTTTGCTAGTGACAGAGGAGCAGAGAAAACAGTGAACTGGGCGAATCTGTAGCGAGGATCGCCAAGTAGGACAGAAGCAGAAATTGCGAGACGGAAAAGACGGAAAATAAAGAATCGGCTGACAAGCGGGACAGTATGCCCAGACTGCTGGCCGTCCATTTTTTTTCAAAGAGTTTGGAGAGAAAAGAGGAGATACGGAGAGAGAGTGTCCGAGCTTCATCATTTTATTTCCAAGGCTCCACTAGGGACCCATTGATGTCGACTCTGAGCAATCTGGTCCCCGACTTCGCTTGATTCTCGCTTCCTTTCTTTAGTGTTTCTCTTTACAAAATGGATGAAGTGTTTGTTTTTTACATCACACCATTTCACTAAGTTTGAGCTACTTGGTATTTTTGATTGTGTTTTTTGAAGTTTTGTGACAGGAACGATGTTTTAAAAATTGCAACAATGTTTTTTTCATGACTGCTGAGTTTCTATTTCTTTGTGTTGTTGTTGTTGTTGGTTGTTGGTTGTTGGTTGTTGGTTGTTGGTTGTTGGTTGTTGGTTGTTGGTTGTTGGTTGTTGGTTGTTGGTTGTTGGTGGTTGGTGGTTGGT
>DF240942.1:995-25274 GCA_000507305.1 Breviolum minutum Mf 1.05b.01 | reverse complement strand
GTTGTTGTTGTTGTTGTTGTTGTTGTTGTTGTTGTTGTTGTTGTTGTTGTTGTTGTTGTTGTTGTTGTTGTTGTTGTTGTTGTTGTTGTTGTTGTTGTTGTTGTTGTTGTGCACTGCAACTTTCCGGAGTTTTTCTTCACAGGTCTGTTTTGTAGCCAGGTCCGTCTTGTAGCCTGTTGCAGAGTGTGTGGCCATGGCGGAGGAGGCCAGGTTTTCAAATGTTGGAGACGACATGCAAGCAAACACTCCGCAGCTGTCAGGCCAGGCGACAGTGGGGAGACACCATGGGAGCATCTCACATCCGTTCTCAAGGCCCAGGTTTTTTGTGGCTGGTGTGTGCAATGGATGCCAGGTGTCCTTTTTTTTCAGTGCTTAATTTGCGAGGAGATTGGATGGCCGTGGGTTCGAAAGTTGCGGTGTGTGGCTGCCGGTGCACCGTGCTGATTTGCAACAGATTTGTAGTTACACTGCCTGATTTAAAGGTTTAAAGGTTGACAGCCGGGCATCGGCCCACGGGGAAGGGAAGAGGCTCTAGGTTCGCCTATGTTGGCCCTATGTTCGCCTATGTTGGCCTATGTTAGCCCTATGTTGGCCCCCACTTAGCCTACATTAGCCCTGTCTTGGTCTTATGTTAGCCTGTGTTCGCCCTATCTCGGCCCCCTATGTTGGCCCTATGTTGCCCCATCATGTCGACAAATTTAGCCGAACTATGTTAAAACACCTTAAACATATCATTTTCTCCGATCCGGGGCCCGCCCTGAAGCCTAAAGCCACGTAAAACGCGTGGTTCTTTAACAGCGCCAAGATAAAATTCTTGGCGACCGAAGGGCCCGAAACACCGTAAAACACGATGTTTTGGACGGCATGAGCAAAATACACCGTAAATTACAACGGCTCCGAGGTCACCCCGAGGTCACCCCGAGCTGGTCGGTGGCTGGGGCCGCACGCTTTCGGTTACCAACCGAAGGCCATTTTCACTGCCTGGGTTGAGATCTATCTCAGTCGTAGAAAGGCGCTGCCAGTATCTAACTCTAGCTTTCCTAGTTGTTCCTTCTCGGCCAGAAAAAGACATGTGTCTTCTGAGTTCAGGACTCCTGTTTCCTAAGCACGCCGAAACTTTGCGGACGACGGCTTCGTCCGAGCTGAGGTGGTGTGTGCAGAGAAGTTGTGAAGCATGGAGTTTTTATCTTGGCCTTGCACAGGCGATTGTGGCGCAGGCGAAGGCACTGGGGTGGCGTGAGAGCGATGGGGGCGAGCCACACAGTGGTATGCGCGTGATTTGAGTCGCATGGAAAGAATTGGACAGAGACAACGAAACATGTTGGGATGTTGCCTTACCGGAGTGATTCAGCCGGCCGGAACAAACCCACGCGCCAAAGCCTCAGTCGATCCCTGTCAGTAAAGCGAAGAAACTAGACACTCTGGCAGACGAAGCATGGCAGCTCTTGCTCCGACTTCAAAAGGAGATGCAAAGTTGCACCAGATGAAGTCCCTGAAGTAGTCACTGTTTCTCGTGTGTCGATACTGTTGCTGAACGGGATCAGGCAGTCGAGAAAGGCTGTTGAGTAAAAGTGTAAGTGGTTTGGACATTCAGATCCAGACTTGCAGCATTGTTTGTAAAAGCGGGTTGCAATTTCCAAAGTTGCGAGAGTCCAAAGAGTGCGCATTGCGACTTCTCAAACACCCACTCATTTGTGCTTGCCATGTCTGTAGATGTGGTGATTTGTGATTTCAATTTCGATCTTCGGTTTTACCTCATACTTTTCCTCACGATAGGACAGCCAAGATAAAGGTATTGGAAGATTGCGTGACCCAACGATGAAGGGAATAAAACGAACACCAAGTATCGAGAGCCAGCGCGAATCCATCTTTTGGTCTGCTGCGGTCACAGCAAGAGAAGCAGCAAGTTCAACAGCTGGAAGGGTACATGCAGGTTTTATTGTTTCTTTGCGATTGCAGACTATTGCACTGCAAGTGTACATATGTGAATTTGGTTTGCACTGTTTTTTTGTTTGGACGCTTTGTTCTTGTTATTGCCTGTCCGCTAACCTTCGTCGTGCTGAGAGGAAAAAAGGGGCAGATTCAAACACCGACTAATTTCTTATACCACATTGAGCAATGATTGCACGGTATCCGCAAAACTCAGTGTGTGATGTCAAGTTGCAAAATTTTAAGGCACTTTTCGTTTTTCCGAGCTGCTGATTTTGGTTCACAGCCATGTAGAGACAGAAAATAATTACTTCCTTGTCTGGGTGGATCTTGCCTGGTTTTTGTGGTTCTCCGTTCCCTTTGGTTGTGAAATCATACTTGAATAAGCTTGGTGTCCACTTTGTTGAAGATATGGCGATAAATTTGTCAGTTTTTGTGCGAATCTGTTTTGCATGTGTGGCATGCGGTTGGTTTCAAAATATTGTTCTAATGGAATGATTGTGTTTCTTTTTCTTGGGTCATGTTGCTTTTTATTTTCCTTCCACTGTGTCGTTACTTGTCCAATTGCAAAGAATTGTTTCAAAACAGTGCAAAAACTACATCATTTTGCATGAATCCGTTTTTTTTGGTTTGAAATTGTTTCTTTTGAAGTTAGGTTGTACATTTTCCCCGTTGGGGATGGCGTACCAACTTTGGCTAGGCTGGACCTCCATAGAAAATTTGAAGTAATCAAAAACCGTGGGGGTCGCTTTTGCGGTTTGCAGACGCTTGTTACAATTTAATTGCAGAAAACACGAGTTGTGAACAAAAAATACGAGACTGGTTCGAATCAGCACCAAAAGGATGGCGAAGATGATGTCAAAGTAGGACTGCCATCAAAGCTCAACTTTGAGCCTTAAAATTCATAGGAAAAGAATGGAAGAAAAACCAACATCAATGATTGAAAAAACAACGTGATACAAGGTGGGCCCCCAGTAACTAGTAGTTATAAATGGAGTGATTACCCAAAGAAATGGCCTTAAAAATGGGTAATTGGGGTTATAAGGGCTCCAGAACTCCACTTGTAACTGGTGAGGGGACCCACCTTGTAGTGGACGAATGATGACAGGATGACAGGTAGGCAGTTACATTTTCTTGCCAAACAGCTCTTTTGGAACCACCAGCCGGGAAGAGGCAGCCCCTACAAATTTGGGTTGACTCTCCCTTACCCGGACCAAAATCATATGAAATCAATGGGTTTTTGATTGGCATTCCACTGACTTGAAACATACCACAAGATCTTGTATCAACATTATATATATCCAGGTTTCATGATCAATTCATTGATTTCTTACTTAGATCTACCCCCCAACCAGTAACAGTCACCACCAGGATTACTGTATCACATTTTTAATTGGAAATCCCAACCTAAACCTTTATTTGCCACGATTGCATCCTGGGTTGGGGGGTAGATCTAATTGATTACAAATGAGCAATTCAAAAAAACCCGGGTTAATTGTTGTATATAGGGGATTGTGCTCCCCCAGTTATATGGGGATTATAAGACACCATTATAAGGACCCCTATTAACCAACCAATATATCATGGAAATTAAGAGTTTCTTTTTTTCGTGGATCAAATGTTTTGGCTCGAGAAATATGGCGATAGTGAACCCTTTGTGAACTTCGAGGAAGTTTCCTTGTCATCTCTTGAGGCCCTTGAGGGGGAGGGAAAACCTGGGAGATTTTGACACTTGGAAACTGATGGTTGTTTTTTTCCTAGCTTCTGGAGAAAAGAATAGTTTTCAAGGATCGATTGTGTTTTTTTTATTCGTTTTTTCCAGTAGCAAGGTAAGAATTCAGAATTTGCGACCGAACCGTCATGAACTTGTCTCTGATGCCCTGTAAGTCATTGCCACCATTAAAAAAAAAAGTTGTGTCAGTTGGAGTATGAAAAAATTTCAACTTGAAAAATCGGTGGTTTCCTTCAACCAACCTATCAAGAATGGTGGTTTGATTTGCAGGGTTTGTATCAGAAATCACGATTTTTGGTCACTAAAACTTCCAGGCTCAGGGTTGCGGACAAACGTTACATCTTTGGAAACGTTGGAATCCCATTGGAATCCCCTGGCTACACCGCAACGACAATCCGGGAGTCAACCTATTCGTTGAATCAAAAGGTTCTGAAAGCTACTGACCACTTGGTGGGTTAAGATTATTGGTTGAGACTATTTTGTGTATCTTTTGTGTTTGACAAAACCGTTGCGATTCGGATTTGTCCTATCCGGAACCCCCAAACATCAGCCACCAATCCATTGTTTGAATATTTTCAACACCTCAGGCAAATGATCCCAGGTGACTCAAACTGTTTATGAGAAAAATCATGCACCAGTTTTTGATAGGTATTTTTTCATATCTTTACAAACATTTTGTAGATCCTGATGATTTTTTACAATTTTACCAGTATTTCTTGATTTTTTTGTAGCTCAACCATAAAGAGAGGTCCACCAATTTTAGGCATTGTCTTCCAGTTCTTTGGAGCATGTCCAACCGATTTTTTCCGCTAAAGAGATTTTTCAAGAAAACCAACCGGCAAAAGACGTTGAAAAAAAACATGTGACGTCCTTTTTTTCGGGCCGAATCGGAAGCCAATGCTTTTTTGCGTGTTTTTTTTTGCAAATTTGGACCGTTTTTTATGGTGATGAAAATGACGGCATTGAGAAATCCATGAAATCATAAAATTTAGGTTTTGCCCCTCAAGCTGGTGAATTATTTTGCTTTTTAAAAAGGGATGATGACGTTGATGAAATGGAGAAATTTACAACAATTTGCTGGCAATAGTGAGACTAATGATTGCATCATCTGACCATTTGAGTTCAGCTCAAGTTGTGAAAAAGATGAAACATGGAATTATTCTGACTGCTGTTTATTTTCATCCCTTGATTGAATTCTTCGATGTGACAGTTCGAACCGACATTTGTCCCCCACCGGAAACTCGAACATGAGGACTCCTCCGTGATACACAAATCAATGCAGATGTGATTGTGTCCACTGTCCGGCTGGCATTGCTTGGGAACCTATTGGAGATGAGTGCGTGTGTTGGAATAGGTAAATAACAATACATTTGTGTACACATCTGAAATAACAGCACTATGTGCACATGCACATCTGAAAAATATACTGATCATCTATGGATACACATATTCATATGCGCACACTTTCAATTCTTCTGCACTTGGGTGTTACATTTTTCTGTCCGATGACATTTGGTAATATGGCAATGTTGTTGATTTCCAGGATTGTTGAACCTGAAGTCTAGACCAGTTGGATGTTTCCTCGAGTCTAGACCCTAGACCAGGGTGACATTTCAGGCGTCCGTCTGTTGAAATGTAAACGCAGATGCTCCATGGGATGGGAATATTCACCTATATGTTCCCCTTGAATGTGACCATGTTTCACCTATAGGTGAATACATCCATACATGGGAGCATCTGAGAAATGATTTACAAGCTGGAGTGTTTGTGTCTGAAGATTTCAAGGTTTCAAGGAATTTGGTTGAAATAGTCTTTTTTTGTTGTGGACCTCCAATTTTTTAGTCAAAACATCGCAAGAAAGGAAACAAGGATTCCAAGTTCCAGAGTGGATTTTTTGGGAGAAAGAACCGGTCCCTACTTTACCCACCCCGAAAACTTCCCTCCCCCCCACGATTTCGTAAGAGTTCGCACCTGAAAATGGGATGCTTGGAAGATGATCGTTTCCTTCTTGGGATAGTTGCTTCCTGGCAGGTGTGAACTATTTTCTTTCAGGGAGTGTAAAACTTCAAGTATTGTTGCGAGTTTGCTCCAACACTTTGAAAAATGTACTGTAGGTGTCCGAACTCCATCTTGAGATGAGGTCCCTGATGAGGATTTTGAGCTGCCTTGCCACTGGGATTTTGGGCATGGAAGGTGGTGGAATGAACATTTGGAACATTTTCGGTGAAATTTCTACACCAATTTTGTTTCTTTATATAAATAAAAAACATACCAAACATACACCCCCCAAGTTTAACAGCAAAAGCCATTGAAAAATGATGGAAAAGGGAGACTTTCTCCTTTCCTTTTAGGGCTTTAACGGCCTTGTTTTCAGGGTTGAACTGTTAGTTTTAAGGTGTGGTGTTGCAAGGGGAGACGTTGATTTTTTTTTGTGGAAAAGGATTTGGGCGTCATATTTTTGAAGAAGCGGAACTGGAATAGGACCATAGGAACCTCCCTTTTTGTTCCCTTGAAAATCCCAGACCGGGGGGGTTGAAAACCGGGAGAAAAAACACCATGGGATTCTGCAATTATTTCTATGCTTGCAAGATGGGATTGCAAGCATATACTATACCTTATAATCCTTGAAATAAGGAGTATACCTTGTACATTCATGTGTTTTTTAAAGCTAACAAGTAATTACCAATCCTACCTGTTACATCCTGTTACCAGAACCACAAAAGTCCATTGATTGTATGCAACCTTCTTTTTTCCACGAATTGTCATGGAATGTTTTCAAGGGTTTTGACCACTGAAGCAGTTGTTCTTCATTCTGGAAAAAAAACCCTTGAAAGATAATTAGCGATAGTTGCCCTTCAGCCTTCATTCTGGAAGCAGTCACTGAAAAGCTGGGAAGAGGCGAAACACAAGAAATACTGTGATAAATGGGGGTTTCCTAAAATGGTAGGTTTCCCCAACAACCATGGGTTTTCCTACTAAACATGATCATTTTGGGGTGTTTTGGGGGTACCACCATTTACGGAAACACCCAAATAGCTCGGCAAAATTCCAAGATGACAAACGAGAGTCCTAGGCACTGCATGAAATTCCAACCCAACTCAACTTCGCCCCAAATCCATCAGTTTCCCTATGAAAAAAAGTACACATGTCTAAGGCTTGGTTGCCAGGGTCCCCCTATTTTTTGGTGACCCATTTCCATTTCCATTTCCATTTTGTTTGGGAACGAGTACACTCCGCTTCTCAAAAGTTTTTCATGTTGGCGGCATGTTAGTTGCTTCCTGTTGAGGTACATGACATCATCCCAAAGATTTGTAAAAGGAAAGAAGTTCATCCCATTTTGCTTGAGCTCACACACTTTTTCGACTTGGAATTGACTAGCAGGCTTCACAAGGAGGGATTCCTAGCCAAAACTTGTGTACACCCCTGGAACCTGAGAATACACCCCTGGAAAACGAAAATCATCTTCCAAACCATCATTTTCAGGTTCCAGCCGTTAAACTTCGGGGGTGTAGTGTTTTTTTTTTTACCTTGGTTGTTGAGAGCTTCGCTCTCAAGCACATCCCCCAAGGAAAAGGCCTTCCCTTTTTCATGGGGGGGCTCATACCTTGGGGGGATGATTCCCTGGGCCCCCGGAGTGCCAGTACAAACTTGATCTAGGAAAAAAAACACATTTTCTCACTAGTTAGTGGGTTCGATGTTGTGGTGTGTGGCGGGGGATGATTTGAAGTGACATTTTGCTTTTAAATGGGGATTTTTTTTGATAAACATCCTGGTGAATTTCACTTGCCTTTTTTTTTTCTACATTGGATTTTTTGAATTTAATTCATTACGACTTTAACTTGCCAGTTTTTTTTCAGGGCTGGAAAAACACTGGTGGGGTTGGTTGGTTGGTTGTTTGGTTGATGTTCATCCGTGCAACGCAGTTGAGGTGCTTGGATTCTGGAGTCTTCAAGGTGTGACCCGAGGGATCCAGGTAGGCTGGCAGTATGTACTACTTGTGAATGCTACTGAAATACGGGATGACATCCTACCCAATTAGATGGGTACTACAATCAACCATTGTAAGGATCCCTATGAAACAACCAGTATAATGGAAACTAAGAGGGTCTTTCGCGGCTCATACGTATATTATATATGGATATATAGATACACCTGCTGTTGATGGAAGAAATCCCCAACAACCACCTGACATGTATGAAACCTTGTAAATCATGGGAAAAACTACCAACCTCAACTGGTGCAGGATTTTTTCCATCAACAGTATGACATGCGTCTATATACACATATTACATACATATTATACGTATATATACCTATATATCCATACTTATGTATACATCTTATGTTTTGGTGGGCGGAGGAACACGGCTGGAAATTCACCCCTTATTTTTTGACTAGAAAATTTACATAGGATTCTACACGACTTGGTGTTTTTTGGTACGTTGAATGTGTATATACATATATTTGCATACAGTAATGATGGGCCCCCCTCGCTGTGAAATGAGATGTAATCCCGGGCCAACGTCCCAGATGTGAGTGGGTACAACTAGGTTTGTTTTAATCCACATATCCAACACTGAATAGGGGCACAGTACTCTACACATACATGGGTCATACTAGGTAACATCCTTATAGTTCTATTCACTTATGTCCAAGTGAACTATCATGAGGTCACATGAATTTACCACCAAAAGTAGAATGACAAGTAGGGGAATGCCACCCAAATTGGGGTCTTGTCACCCAGATCATCATTGATATGTCCAGCTTTGGATCGTTCCAAGGGTGACGAAAAAACATCTCCACGTCTCGAATTGTGGGCCCTTTGAATTCTCATTTTGTTTTTGAATCAAATTTCTGGATGGATTTTTTTGTTTGGGAAATAATTGTGGGATCACCTAAATCAAGGTCAAAAAACACCACACATGAAAAGCAAATCAACTTCATTGGGGAGGGTTTCAAAGAATGAACGACGGAAAAAGATGATGGTTTTTGAATGCACTGAGAATTTGGTCGAACAAAAAACCTCATCAGTTTTTTTGGAGCCCCGTTTCGGGGCTTTTGGCTGAGTCTACCCTCCGTTAGGGTAGATGAGTTTCCTTCATTGGTTTCTTGGGTGGGATGTAACCTTTAACACCCCCCGAAAGAACTAACAAAGCTGGTTCACCTGAAAATGGAAAATTTTTCCAAAAGGAGAATTCCGAACTTGGATGGAAACCATCCTTTTCAGGTTCCAACTGTTAGTTTCCGGGGGTATACAAGGTACAGTAATTGAAAAGTAGATGGCTAACCGTCCCTACATATTGGTGTTTTGTATAAGGCCCCTTTACAAATCTACCAACTTGTAAAGTTTTCGGGGGTGTACCCAACTTTTTTGACCCTTCAAAAAAAGTAAAAAGGTGAGGCTCAAGTCTTGGAGCGATGGAAGGAGGCCGCCCGGGGAGAGAGGTGAGTCTAACTTGGAGGATGAGGATCATCCCGGGAGCCCCATAGAAATAACATCTATTAGTTATCAATGGATGTTTCCAAAAATAGGGGGTTTGCCCCCCACATCATCCATTTGTTCATAGGGTTTTCCATTATTTTAACCATCCATTTTGGGGGAAACACCTCTATTTTTGGACACACCCAAATGGTGGGACGTGGGGCCACTATAAATGGCCAAGAATACATGGGTAACTGGGGTTATTTCACAGTTCTACTTATGGGGGCTCCAATCTCCGCTGTGGCATTTTGGGGGGGTCCCCTCAGATTCCCCATGAGGACGTGCCATTTGGTTGGAGATAGATAAAGCCATATAGCTCAAGATGTTGGAGTTACGCATTTTCGAATAGCAACAAAAACACTATTGAACCGAAGAGCGATTGGTGAATGAATGATGATATCTGATTTGTACCGCCCTGAAATTCACATAGATACCCAAAACCGCCATAGTTGAAAAGGGGATACATTTTCGAAACCATCATGTTTGGTATGTATGTTATATTTCGGGGGTGTATACAGTATCTTGACGTTTTGATCTTGGACAGTTGAAGATACACCTCTGAAAACTAACATGAAAAGGGAAAATCACCATTCCAATAATAGGTGATTCATCTTCATTCATGGTTGATTTGTCCATTCTCATGTCAATTTTCCGGGGTGGGGGTAGGTACAATATGGGGGGTTTAGAATACGCGATTGTAAGGATCCATCTTGAGCAACCAGTAAGACGGGATAGAGTTTTTTTTGTTTGTTGCTCAATTTATTGTCTAGGTGGTGGTTTTCACTTTTAAGAAAATTTCAACCAAATATAGTTGGGGAATATGTCCAGTTTGACGAGTATTTTTCAAGTGGTTTTCAACCACCACCTTCTTACTTCTTTCTTTTTTTGTTGTTGCTGTTGCTTTTTCCACCACCATCAGGCGCTGTCGACAGATGTTGAAGCTGGAAGGCAGGCTATGTCTGGAGCACCGAAAAACTCCCCAATGACTGGGTAGTACTGTTGAGACACCCGAAGAGCAACGATTTTTTGTGTTAAAACTCGGGAGGTCTTTTCTTGTACTGAAATTTGTGTCGGCGCTTTTGTAGAAGATTTGTGTTTTTTGTCTGTTTTTGTAGATTCTTGAGCTCAATGGTTGGCATACTTGTAGGTTTGCATTACAGACGTGTTTAGAGACATGTATACCATAACTGGACATTTGTTTCCTTTTCTGTACCACCATTATGTGCTCATATATATATATAGACATTCATCTATTGATTTGAAATTATATAGTCTTGACTATAAACACATTGTACGTGTATATATACGTAATTATATCATATGATATCATATGATATCATATCATATCATATCATATCATATCATATTGCATCGTATGACATCATATTACCTGCACTAATGTGCCCCATCGGATGTTTCTTCTTGAGAGCAGCTCTCATGTTATCATTGCATGATGCGCTGTGCTGAAAGTAGATGGCGCAATTGCGAAAAGGTGGCTTAGTAAGGGGCCATGACACACCAATACATGGGAGTTGCACTATCTACTTTCCAGGTGGTATAATTCTTGACGCAACCGTGAGGGTTTCAGATAGGTGCCAGGCAAATTTGTTTCCGTAACGGCGCGTCTTCAGTTTTGCAGTATGAAGCCAGGCAAAAAAGGTTAGCGAAGCACAAGTCATGGCTAAAATGACTTTACACCCGCTAAAACTACTGTAATATGGAACCCCTCAAAGTAGGCCATCCTAAAAGGAAACTTTCTTTCCAACCATCCATTTTCAGGTGCTATGCTAGTTTCAGGGAGGGTACTCTTTCTCCCATAATCATAGAAGTGGAAAATGCATGAAAATGGTTGTGTATGAAAGGTAAGTATGTACTAATTATTGGAGATACACCCGTCTTTCACTGAAACATGATTAGTAAGGGTAGCGGATATTCTTAATCTCCCAAGGTGGTGTGTTTTCAATACTTTCCGAAGAATTTCGCCATGTTTCCACCAAGACCTTGTGCAGATTGAATCCTTGTACACCCCAGAAATCTAACATATACCAACACTGGCCATATTTAAAGGAGTCCACCTTTTCCAAGGCCCATCATTTTGGGCATCTGTGTTAGTTTTCGGGGGTGCATGCAATGTGAAGTGGGATGACTGTTTCGAGGGTTGCCTCCCAAAAAAAAATCCGCAAAGACCAACAGCGAGTTTACCCCGGAAAAATTGAACTGGAAGATGATCCTTTCCTTAGGCTAAAGACCCATTTTCAGGGGTCTTTATGTAGGTCGGTTTCAGGGAAGAGTACCTAGGTTCGAGTCATTTTGAACCATACTCATCAGGGGATAGCCTGCCACGCGGCACGAGCGTTTTTGTCAACTGTGGCACCCTTTTGGACTGAAAGTTTGCTCTCTCTCTCTCTCTCTATTTTTTTTCTCCGTGAACTTCATATTCCCGATTCAAAGTGTAAGAAACCCTTCGTGACTTGCTTGGGTTCTACTATCCACTTGATTAGGGACTGTTGTAAGAAGCCTAGCTAGAAACCCTTATACCCAGTCAATGCATACATATAATGGAATGTACAGTAATTCGTGGACAGCCCACTTCAAAAATTTTCCATTTCATAAAATGCTTTCCGAAGATTTCGCCACGTTTCAACCAAGAACTTATCCAAGAACTTATCCAGATACCCTTCCTCCCATAATCATGAAAGTCCCTCCAACATGAGTTTCCTTTCATACAGGGTGATTTTCCACTGAACCATGATTATGGGAGAGTTTGGGCCCAACTTCAAAAAGTCCACTCCTTTTTTTTTTTTAAACGTAGTACTCCTTCAAATTGGTATCGAGACGGGACTCCACCAAATAGCTCTGAGAAACAATTCCCCCAAAATCTCCCGAAGATCCAAATCCAACGACTTGAGAGTCATGCAGGCTACAGCTTTTGCAAGCAGCTTCGCCCTTGCCACTGCATGCATCTAAAACATCGAAGGTGCGCGTTTTTGCTTTTTCGGGGGTTCTAGCGATGAGAGAGTTTTTTTTTCCGGATTCGCACGACAAATGGAAGACAAGATTGAGCAGTGATTTGTGAACACTGTGGTGACTAAACCCATGACTCGTTCTTGCAGGAAATTAAAAACAACCCCATTTGTTTCCACAGATTTTTTTAAAATGAAAAACGAAGCTTTACGTCACAAGGGTGGATTTTCATACGCGCATGTCTTTGACGGGTCTTCATTTGTTGGGTTATCCTTGATTTAATCCCTTCTAGAACTGCCAACAAAATTAAGCTGTGAGATGATTCGGGAATATCCTCACCCCTCGGATTGCAAAAATCCTGACGTTTGTGGTTGTCATTCAGAAGAAAGTTCGGAACAAAATTCGGGTTCCGCCGGGTTCAAAGGAGGGAGTTTCTTGAACGGTTTTTTCAACCGGAGAGTTGAAGGAGTTGATAGAAGTCATGATATCATGAGCTACAAAGGATTTGTTCCTCAATTTTTGCACATCTTTGCAACAGATTTTGGAACCGTGGGTTTGCGAGGTTCAAAACAAAAACGCCTAAAAGGGGCCAAACATGAAATGATGGCAATAGCAATCCATCCACCTTTTTGTTGGGTGATGTAATACAAGGTGGGGGGGACATGAACTTTGCAAAGCATGCACGATTTTGTGCCAGATTTTCTCAGAGAATATGTCACACTCACACTGAAAATTATTTTTGACGAAGAGGTTAAATTGAAAAAAACATTAAAAAAGGTCATCCCTGTCCATTCCATCTCCACAGGCGGCACGCGCTTCCTTGGATTTCTCTGGATTAGCGACCTTGGAATTCGAGGTCTGTCGATCAAATTTGCTGTATTTTTTTCGGGGATGAAAAACCGTTGGAAAAACTGTCCAGTTATATAGAGAATATAATAGGAGATGATAAGGATTCCTATCAACCTATCAGGATTTCGTGGTTCATGTCATGTGAGGGTTTTGTTGATGTTGCTCATGTGTTGATGTCGTTCAAAGTGGAGACATGTACAAGATGATGGGAGTCCGATCACGAAAGGCTTGATGGAAGAGACGCGACTATATCACCAGTTGATATGGGTCGAATCTTCCATGTTTCAATAGGGTTTCATGTATGTGGTTGACGTGCTGCCAGATATTTGTTCACCAAATCAACAGTATGGGCCCCCCTCAATTTTTTGCGTTTTTCAGAAATAAGGCCTGATCTTTAGATTGATTTTTTCTTTTCCATGACCAATCTTGAGGGGGTAGGGAACGACATGATTTCTGAAATCAAAAATGACATCACAGGATCTAAACCCCCTCCAACAGGTGTCTCTGGATCCCACATAGAATTTCGAACATGCATCTTCCCTCACTAAAACCTAGCAGGCCAAAACGCCCCTGAAAATGGGCCGAATTTCTCACAACCGTCCATTTTCATGGGAGGAAATGGTTCGTCTTACGGAGGTTGTGCTTGGTGATAAAAAGATCTAATTCACCCTTAAATGATTTGAGGTTTGTAAAAACTTTTTGCAGAAGTTGGCATTCTTCAAATTCATCCTTGAAAATGTGATGGGATAAATGTATATGATATATGTGAGCCCTGGAAGTCAACCGCCATCTTACAAACGGTGGTTCC
Organism: Breviolum minutum Mf 1.05b.01; assembly: GCA_000507305.1. Taxonomy (NCBI): domain Eukaryota; class Dinophyceae; order Suessiales; family Symbiodiniaceae; genus Breviolum; species Breviolum minutum. Next base: position 11,510 of record DF240942.1, on the reverse strand, counting down.
TTTTGGATGATGATAAACCCCTACTAAAATAATGGTGGTTCGGAAACCTGCTGGTTGGACTTTCAGGGTATATGTATGTGAATACATCATATAAAAGTATACCCAGGAAGTCCAAAGATCAAACTTTGCTCACTGGTAAGATGGGGAATCCTTGCTCCATGGATCATCCTAAAGACCATTCTTTCTTGATCTGGGACTTCCAGGGGACATATGTATCTGGTATTTCTGCTTTTCACTATTTTTGTGTTTCCTAAAATGGTGGTACCCCCATTTCACACCCCAAAATGGTCATTTTTAGTAGGAAAACCAATAGTTGTTGGGTACCACCATTTGAGGAAACACCCATTTCTTTCCCAGCAAATATGTAGAATTAAAGTGGCATCACAAAACTATCTGGTGATAGTTTAGAGCCAGGCCCTCCTACATTGATTTCCTCCAGATTCATGACACAAGATTCGATGATTTACTTGTGATGCTTTTTCAAGAAACTTCCGAAACACAAGCAATTGATCATCTGTTCTTACCACAGCAGCTTAGGGGAGTTCAAGTTGTAAAACATATGGGCAAAAAACCGAAACCGAAACCTTGGCTTATTTGTTGTGTGTACTCGGATTATACTACCCAGTTTAAAAAGATGCTATTTCGAACTCCGTCCCATAGTTCGCAAGTGTCACACCGCCTTTCCCCGTGTTTTTGTTTGAAGTGTCCTCTATAAAAAACCCACCACATTCCTGGGATTTTTCGGAGGTGTATCAGACCTAGGATTCCCATGGCCGACGGCCGACCTTCGGAAAGGTTTTTTTGATTTTTGTTACTGGAGAAACAAACGGGTGAACGCTCCAACCAGTCGTTCGAGATTGAAATTTTTGGGGTGAATGGCTTTTTTGGAAAGTCAGGATGATGAAATGGCCTTTTTTCCGGCATTTCCATATGGGAACTGAAAACGGGTAAAAGATGTAAAAGTGTTGTGTTTTCTACTGAAAGAGTGAGATTGCGAGAAGCTAATAAACTAATGATCTATTCGTACCTATGAAGACCTTCATTAGTGACTGGGTTTTCCAGTGTTTTTAATGGCTACAGTAGTCAATCTACCCCCGTCTAAGGTTTTCCCCCACCAGAAATCAGGCCTTACTAAATCCTTATTCCTAGGGGGTGCTAGGTACGGGGAGTCGGTTGATCAGTCAGTAAGTTTTGGCAGGGCCCAGATGACGTATTTTGTTCTTCTTAAAATGTTAAAGCTACTTGGTGCTCTATGTTCAGTCATTTCACGGGGTTAACGTTTTCCGCTGCCATTTTTTTGGCCGTTTCAAATGTAGCAGAATGCGCCCTTCTATTGGTCTCATCTCAACCATTTGAATATACACCAATCTAACCGTGGGGTGCGACACAGATTTAGCAAGTCAAATCACAGTCTGCAGAGTGAGTGGACCAACAAGCAAAAACACCACTCAAGCAATTTTTTGTCCTCGAAATCTCCCCTGGAGCCCCAACATCAACTTTATGAAACGTATATACCTTCTCAACAAAAAGACGAAACAGCTGACTCCACTGACTCTCAACGTGAAAATTCCATCACAAACAGCTTGTACCTTTAGCAACGTGACCTTCTTGTCACACCGTGGCCACGACCTGCCTTGGTCGTGGTTTATCCATACGCGTCTCGGTTGCGCATGAAAATTGTGGACGATACCTTGCCCGGTTGATGCTGCAGAAAAAGGATGTAGGCAAAGTGTTGGGGTGCAGAAAAACGATAAGTTGGTGGATATTTTTTTTGCAACATCTGGAAATCAACCCCAATTTTTTAAGGATCAACATGTAGACTCTATACAAATTTTTTCTCATTAAAAAGAAGCTGTTGCAACTCATGCACTAGGTGGTGGTTTCAAGTATTTTTTGTTTTCACCCAGAAACTTGGGGAAGATGAACCCATTTTGACGAGCATATTTTTCAGATGGGTTGGTTCAACCGCCAACCAGTGAATTTGGTGGTAGAATTGGAAGAAGCCCGAAAAAAGGTTGGTTGCAACCGATCACATTTCACCAGCTGATGTATCGAGGTTTGCAAAGATCATTTTTGCGAAGATTTTTTGGTTGAAGGGTGAAGGTCTGTTGGAAAAAACATGAAACAAATGAGGTGTGAAATCATAAACCAACACATTTAGGTGACTGGAGAGGCGTTTTCTTTAAGCTGTAGGTTTTTTTCAAGCTAGAAATTTAAGTTTTTTTTGGATACAGTGCCCCAAAGAACACCAGGTTTCTTTTCATGGAAATACTTGGTCATTGGTCTAAAACATCATTTTCAGCATCCATCTTAAGATTTTCAGAGGTTGTGCTTTGGCCCAGCCCCTCCTTGTAGCAGCCCCACAACAATCATCACTTTAGATATTTATTTAATGTTGACTATTAGATGGGAGTGGAAAAGGCCAAAGCTATACTAGCCAATTATATTGGAAGTACAAAAAGTCAGCATGAGGGTCTCCATGAACCAATCACGATTGCATGTACACTCCGGTAAACTAACATAGCTGACTGGAAAATGAAGCATGAATAAAGATGTATGAACCAACTGAAAATAGTGAGTTTCCAGCTAGCCATGTTAGTTTTTCCGAGGGTACCTACATTTACCGCCTAAACCAGCCAGTTCTGTAGGTAAACAGACCAGCCCCATTTACATTACCAGAACCATCAACCAAAATGTAGGTAAATATACCTCGGATCTACCCCCCCCCCACCATTTAGGATAACAGTGGCATTTTTAAAGGTTTCAGTTCAGGATTTTCCAAGAAAAAAACATGTCATAAATCCTGGGTGAGTGACTGCCATCGTGGGTGGCACTTGGAGGATCATCCCAGGACTTGTAAGTGGTTAGGGCGTTTTTCCCCTATTTATAAGCCACAAATTTCGGCCATGGATGGAAGGGGTCCCACAACCCCAGGTCTTAGGGGACTTACAGTAGTAGTAACCATGTCTATTTAACCACTTACAATAAAGTCCTTGGGGGCAGGGAGGTAGATCTAATTGACTACAAATGAGCAATTGAAAAAACACCCTGGTTAATTGTTGTATATAGGGGATGACATCCTACCCAGTTATATGGGGATTACAAGAAACCATTATAAGGATCCATGGGATCTTCCGTGGCGCCCACTAAGGTGCCCATGTTGATGCAACCACAAGCGATGGTACCTATGGGTTTTGATCCCAATGCCTACTATATGCCAGGCATTTCGTTGGGGAGTTGGGGGTTGGAAACCTGGAAACTGGGGGAAGATGATGAGGAAACTTCACTTCCATGGTTTTCGTCTTTTTTTGGGGGGTTACACTCCCTAAAACTAACATTTTCGCCTGTGAAAATGATGGTTGCCAATATGAATCTCCAAACTTCTGGGGGGTCTATTTTCAGGGAAAATGTTAGTTTCAGGGAGGAGAAAGATAATAAGAAATGGTTTCCTGGAGATTTACATCTTTTTTTTTTGGGGGGGGGAAGGAAAGGGTGGAGTTTTTCCTGATGTGCTGGCATCATTTTCTGTTCTGGACATCTTTTTCAGGTTAGAGTTGTCTTGGAAGAGAGGAGTGAAATCAACCTCGATTCTCGATCGTAATTGTGAGTGGCTCATGCTCTTTTTGGTGGGGCCTTTGTTGACTTTCAAAGTGGAGGACAGAGTTTTTCAATGATGCAAAGAGGGCAACGACCTGGACCTCCTGTTCCAGTCACTTCAGTCGGAGTCGGTGACTTCTCTACAACAATCCTACAACCTACTGCCTACCCTCCGGTACACAAAGATAGGAATCAAAGATGGACTATTTTGATGATGTATGTGCGTGCATTGCAAATGAGAGATTTCCATTAGCTATGTGAGTCTACTGGAAATCAAGATCCTTTATACAATTAACTTAAAAGAATCTTACCATCAACAACTAGCGTTTGATATGGAACAAACTACCTTTTTAGATACTTGGGGAAACATGATTAGGAGCTGAGAATGACATCAAAGCAGAGACACAACTTGGATTTTTTTCTAGTTTGTAAAGCTGTTTCTCCCCGCCACCAAAAAAGATTTTTGAACACATCGCCGTTCAAAACCCCAGAAAATGTATTGGCTGGAACTTGGAACCAAAATCGAAATCACCCCAACTGAAAAGGAAAATTTCGGAAAAATCGGAAAATCATCGGAAAATCATTGCATTTTTCATTTTTTTTCGGGTTTCCCAGCCGTTTCAACAAAAATCTGTCCAACCCGTTCGGTGGGGGTCCATCATTCCCGGCCATTCATTGCCCTAAAATCAGGCCTTGCGATGGCTCAAAACGCCTGGATGCAGCCGCAAGCCCCACAGGTGGGTGGTTCCAGCGTTTGGGGGTTGGACGTGCCATGGGGATTCCGTTGAAGATCGATCCGTAAGGTCGGTTCCCGTTGGATCCGCAGGTCCCAACAAACCAAACTCTTTGGGAGAGGTAGGGTAGGATGTTTTCATCCCCTGAAATTTCACAAAACCCTCCAGAGAACTAACACATATCCCACCAAAAGGGAAAAGGAACACCATCTTCAAAAGTGATTTTTGATGGGATATGTTAATCCCCAGGGGGGTAGCCCCTAAAAATAGGTTTGCTCCCAAAAGGAAACTCATCTTCCGAGCATCATTTTTCAGGGGCGAGCTGTTAAATTTCGGGGGTGTACGTAAGGAAGATCATCCCTATAGGACGTGACATTCCAGTGGTTAATTGGCCCATGGTGATCGTGGTTGGCACGGACTAGGAATCGGGTTGTGACATACCCCTTCCATCCATGGCCGAAATTTATGGCTTATAAATGGGGGTTATGAACCACTTAGCAACTGGGATGATCCTCCAAGTACGCCTCCCCTGAAAACTACCATGGCGATTGCTGGAAAATCCACCGATTTTTTTTAGAAGATACATCGACTCAAATGGTTTGTTTTTCCATTGTCATGTTAGTTTTTTTGGGGTGTATTCATTACTGGTTACGTAAGTTATACATATTAATACCCTATTGCAACACAACTAGGGTGTGATGATTTGAAGCGAAATTGACATTTACAGGGAGTTGGGCCTCGGCCAAAGTGATACTACTCAGTTGGAAATCAATATTTATTTAGAGGCCAGTTGTATACTACAGGGTTGCCTAGCTGGTTTCTTACACTTCCCTGAAATTTAACCTACCCGTTATAGATGGAGTTATAACCCCTAGAAATAGGGTTATGGAAACCCTCCTGGAAGGATGGTCCCTTACACGATGTAGGCGGTTGAGATCTTGCTAAATGTGTTGCAAGATCTCTTTTGGTGGAGGTTCCAGCTTTTACAAGGTTCTGTGCAAAAGGTTCCCCTTGTGTGCCTGTTTGATGTGCTGCGCGTATGTTTGCGTTGCGCCGCCTCGCGAGTGTTTTTGGTTTCTCAATTTCAATTTTGAAATCTGTGTTTCGTTTGTGAGTTGACTTGTGAGATGTTCACTCGTTTCGAATTACCATGTTCAAGAACATTCACTTACATGTCAATGATGTTCTTTAGTAATTTCAGATGTCATTTGCATTCCAGTGATGTCAACTTACATGTGGGCATAAGATCAATTAATGATATATTCCGCCCGTAGTTGTCCTCTCAATGGCTTTGTTAGCCATCCTGTCGTGCCACTTGTTTTTTCGGTAGCTTGGGGATTTGCGTATGGTGTAGCCATGGAAGATCTGGAAGATCCTTGTCCTGGTACTCCAGGGACAGCTTTGGGTTTGCCGGAAGATCTGGATGATGGTTCGATTGGTGACAAGGACGAAGCTGCATCTTCCCATTTATCTACTGAAAATCTTGATGGTGCTATTACAGTTGGGACTGGTTCCATTTCTTCCAACAGTTAGCAACAGCACTTTTTGAGGCTAGGTTACAACAGTCATTTGTCATGCAACGTGCTTTGCCGTGGGAATCTGGTGTCTTTGGAGAAATTTTTGGAGCAGGTGACAATATTTTTCCTCGTGTGCAGGCTCCAGACATACCGACTGTGACTGAAAGCAGGGAAGACGTTTTGTTTCCTGCACCTGTGCCTTTTGAACAACGGACAGTTTCGGTGCATGTTCGTGCTGTGAATTTTGGAAGCTTCAAGACAAAAAGATATGGTGAACAGTATCAGCGGAATCTTTTGTTTCAAAGATGGGAGGCCATTTTGCTTCATGCCCCAAATGCATCTACATCTGGAATTTATTTGGCATCTTTTTCGAGGGATGTCAGACTTGAGAAGATTGAGATGATTTTTGGTGGCAAGGCCACATCGACCTTGAGAAAGAGAGCTGGCCAGGTGAAAGATTTCCTTTCTTGGGGTATCAGTTGTGGAAAAGGATGCATGTTCCCACTCTCCATCCAAGACCTCAGAGATTACTTTGAGCATCTTCGTGAACGTGGGGCGGCACGCACTGTTTTCACTGACTGGTTGCCGTGTGTTGCATTTCTCAAACATGTACTGGGGGTGCGAGTGGAAGATGGTTACTTCGCTGATCCGATAGTCAAAGGAAGGCTTCGTGGATTGCAACTGGATCGCAAGCCCAGGAAACAGTCCCGTCCATTCACAGTCGCTGAAGTAGTGATCCTTGAAGAGTTCCTTGCAGATGAAGACCGCGATCTCAGAGACCGATATGGGGTCGGGGTCATCTTATTCGCCATATTTGCCCGGGCTCGATTTGGGGACCTCAGATGCTTGCAGAGTGTCTTGAAAGATTTCAACGATCATGATCTGAGGAAAACTGAAGTCGGGTACATCGAAGCAAGATCCACCTCACACAAGATGCGTTCTGTGGGGAACAGGATTGGCCTGCCATTGCCAATGGTGGCACCCATCAAAGGATTCAGCAAACACGTCTGGGGCAAAGTGTTTTGGGACGTGGCAGAGTCTCTTGGTGCTCCTCTCAACCTTGTCCGTGATAGGCCCCTGTGGTGTGCACCCAATCTTGATGGAAGTCTGTCGGAGCGATACATTTCTGGACGGGAAACTGCTAAATGGATCAAAATCATTTTGGAAGAAAGGGGGTGCCCCAATTTGGGGTCCCTCACTCCGCACGGTGCCAAGGCAACGTTGCTTACCATGGCTGGTAAGTTTGGCTTTGGAGAGGCTGATCGATGCGTTTTGGGATATCATTCTTACAAGCGTAGCTCAGCAACCATTTACTGTAGAGACCTCCATGCAACTCCTCTAAGGAGGCTTGAGAGGATGATTGCCTGTGTTCGCAATGGCAGCTTCATTCCCGATGCCACCAGATGAGGGATGCTGGACAGGGCTGCAGCTGCTTCAACCTCTTTGAAAAGGTCTGATTGGAACAAAGGTGTCGCTTTTGGTGTCCTTGAAGGAGAACAGCATCAAGGTGACTTGAATGACTCCCCATTGGAATCAGACTTGGAGGAGGTTGTCGGTGAGGCCATTTCGCAGGAGGAAAGAGACCGCATGGAGTCATCGCTGACGGCAGAGGCTGATCCTTGGATGAAACCTGAGAGCCGAAGATATGAACCTTTTCATGAGTCGCTTCGCATTGAGATCGAAGAGAGCCCGGTGTACACTGACTTTGATCGCAACGCTGATGAAGAGGCTGAGTTCGATAGGAGGGTCGAAAAATGCCCTGCTACGGACGACGTTAAGGATGACCTTGGTGATGCCGACGCATCTGATTCGGAGAGTTCTGGCAGACACAGACGAGGTGTTAAGCAGATCTGTGGCACCTGATTTTCAAGGACATTCTGATTTGGTGTGGAGGCAAGGTTTTCGAGTTTACCAACACCGCAAGTCGAAGATTTTGCATTTAGACCCCAATGACGGCCAGAACACGTTCATCTGTGGGCGCAAGTCAGGTGCTGGATACAGGGCCTTCAATCAAAGTATTTTCATGCAGGAATGGAAATGCAAGCAATGCAGTCAAGGTCGTCCTGTGCGAAATTTCCAGGGTGCCATCGACGCATTAGACCGAGCCCTCAAGCGGGCGAGGAAGGACTAGGAAAAAGAAACCTGCGGACTATGTGTCCAGTGTGTCGGTCGTGAAGTGTTGCAGAAGAGTTGAGTCTTTTTCATGTCCTCAACTTCTCGGATGTTTTCTTCACATGTGTGAGGAATGTTGAATTTTGTTTGTCTTTCATGCAAAAGATTATCATGTTGAAAGGGACATGTGTCTCGTGTGACCTTGCAAATCGGATCGTGATCATGTGAGAGACAATGTGTCGACTTCTCAAGAGGGCATGTGCCCTCATGATGGTCATGTGACCTGACTTGATCCACCGTGCGAGATTTGCAGGGTTCAAACGGTTTAAATGGCAATGAACTGGAGTGTTCAGTTGTACATGTTAAAAGGAAATAAACATAGTCGCCAGACAACATAGTTGAATCAGAGATAATTTGACATTCTCATGAAGATTTGCAAATTCACGATCAACATGCCAATTTTGTTTATTTGCATAGTTTTGCATCCGGTCGGCATGGCTTCAATTCTTGAGTCTACTGCTGCCTTCGAGACGAGGGCCACGGGTCATGGTTTGACTGCTGCAGAGGTCACTGTTCTCAAAGGGGCGGGAGTCAATAGCTTGGCCAGACTTGCATTTGCCATCACAACCCCCGCTGTCAACCCTCAGGAGAATGAACTTAGATCGTTGCTTAATCGTGCAGACCCAGATTCAGTGACCATTGGATCGTTAGCATCACTTAGGAGACTGATGTTTGAAGCACAAACTTTGGCCATTCAACAAGTGAAAAATCAGGTGGAAGGATCAGAATCAGTCCGCAAGGAACTCGTGCCTGCTGAGAGATCATCAAGGATAGAGGCTCAGAAGGTTCGTTTAGCCGGTTATGACTTGTCTGGACCATTGGAGTGTTCATTTGCTTCTTATGACCTTTGTTTAGAGCTTCTTGAGAAGGATTCTGTTTATTATCTGGCACCTCACAAGTTCACCACTCGTTCTTCGGAAGTTGCACGTGAGAAGCCAGGAAAAGAGTTAGTGATTGATTCAAATTCACTGAAGATCAACGATGTCAAGCACAATGATCAGGTTGCCATTTCAAATGAACTGGAATTGAGCCAGGCTTTTACACGCCGTGCTCTGGCTAGCGATGTCGTGGGACTTGTAGATTTTCAACACATGGAAAAGTGGCATCGATACCTGTTTCAGCAATTGTCCCATTCTCCCCCACCTGGTTTTTCTAAACCTACGATTGAACAATTGCTCAGAGCTGACAGGGCAGCTTGGGTCAGGCTTGCCGAAACCTGCTCATCGGTGAAGAGGACTGGAGCAGGAGTGTTGCCATTGAACGATGGGTTTGACAATTTGCAAAATGATTCAACAGTCAACTTCCATTTGTTACCACTTCCTCAAAGTGGCACGAAGAAGGTTGCTGACCCCCCGACTAAGAAAATCAAGAAGGTGAAAAAGGAAAAGGAAAAGGAAAAATGCCACGTGAATTGTTGGGGTTGAATCAAAGCACTGCCAGCGGGGACAGGATTTGCTATAACTATAACCTCAAGCACGGTTGTAAGTACGCAAAACCAGGGCAATCCTGTAAGAAGGGCAAACATATTTGCATGAAATGCCAAGGCCAGCACTCCCAGCTGGCGTGTAAGAAATCAGACGAGTGACATGTAGCTAAGCCTGCCTCTTCCTGTTTAGACGTTCCTTCTGAAAGTTTTCCAGATGAATCTTCAGGTGTGCAATCGTGTGGTGATTCGTCATCTAAGATTCCCATTCTTAAGAAGCGCTTGGAAGAATTGCAGGCTAAGAAGGACTGTGGTCTGACCCCAGTCACAGAGTCGAAGAAAAGAAAATATGCAAATGTGGTTCAAGAGAGCATTTTGCCGAGCCATGCTGAAGTATCACCCTTAAGAGACATGAATTCAAATTTGTGTAGTGCACCATCGTCAACGTTGAATGAGCAAACCAATCACCAGTCGTCGAAAGATTTCCCTTTTGTTCGTGGAAGTCTTCAGTGGTACGGGTGGCCTCACTGCGGCCGTCAAAAGGTTAGGGGTACAAGGTCTCGGTGTCGATTTTGTGGTGAAGAAGACAGCAAAGAGCCCACTGATTCGCATCGACCTCACAGCAAGTGCTGGCCAAGACTGGCCAAGAACTTCTTTGGAACATTCTTCGTCGACCAGATATAGGAGGTGTCCACTTGGCACCTCCTTGTGGAACTGCCAGCCGAGCCAGAGAAATCCGTCGAAAGAAGGGACCGAGCCCTAGACCTTTAAGAAGCACCCGTCACCCCGATGGTTTGCCAGGACTCAGGGGCATAAATCGTACACGCGTCCAACAAGCAAATGTTCTTTATCGCCTTACAGGTGAAATCGTTAAGTTTTGCATTCTCAATTCCATCAGTGTAAGTGTAGAGAATCCTGCAAGAAGTCACTTCTGGGCCACCAAGGCCTTTTGTGAACCCATAAAGTCAGTGGCACATCAACTGACATCAACGTTCTTCCATCACTGCATGGATTTAACAACCATTAGGGTACACATTTTTTATCGACGTCGCGAGACATCGATAAAATCTAT